>CAUYQV010092504.1:0-10613 GCA_963574575.1 Galagoides demidoff | reverse complement strand
CAACCTCCAACTCCTGGGCTCAAGCGAGTCTCCTGCCTCTGCCTCCCAAGTAGCTGGGACCACAGGCGCCCGCCACAACGCCCGGCCATTTTTTTTTTGGTTGCAGCCATCATTGTTGTTTGGCGGGCCCGGGCTGGGGATTCGAACCCGCCACCTTAGGTGTAGGTGGCTGGCGCCTTAGCCGATTGAGCCACAGGCGCCGAGCCCCTAATGGTCATCTTCTTGCTTAGTTAATTTTTTTTTTTTTTTTGAGAGACAGGGTCTTGCTATACTGCCCAGGCTGGTATCAAATTCCTGACCTCTGGTGATCCTTCTGCCTCCGGCTCCCAAAATGCAAGGATAACAAGCATAAACCACCGTGCCAATTTTTGGAGGGGGGGATGGTGGGAGGGAGACAGTCTTTGTTGCCCTCGGTAGAGTGCCGTAGCATCATAGCTTGCTGCAACCTCAAACTCCTGGGCTCAAGCAATCCTTTTGCATCAGTCTCCCAAGTACCTGGGACTACAGGTGCCCGCCACAACAGCTGGCTAGTTTTTAGAGACAGGGTCTCCCTCTTGCTCAGACTGGTCTCAAACTTGTGAGCTCAGGAAATCCACCCCCTTGATCTCCCAGAGTGCTAGGATTACAGACATAAGCCACCATGCCTGGCCTCACTGTGCCAGCTTCAAAGGTTGAATTCAACAATAAGAAAATGTACAGCCCTATTAAAATATGGGCAAAAGACCAGAAAAGTCACCTCATCAAATAAGATATACAGATGGCAAGTAAGCATGTGAAAAGATGCTCATGTTCAACCTCACTTTGCAAATTAAAACAATGAGCTATCCCACTTACTTGAATGGCCAAAATCCAAAACACCAACAACACCAAATGCTGGTGAAAATGAGAAGCAATAGGAACCCTCATTCATTGCTGGTGGGAATGCGAAATGGTACAGCCACTTAGCAAGAGAGTTTGGTGGTTTCTTACAAAACTAAGCATACTTGTACCACATAATCCAACAATTGCAGTCCTTGGTATTTTTACCCAAATGAACTGAAAAGCTAAGTACGCATAAAACCTCCTAACAGATTTTTATAGCAGTGTTGTTCATAATTGCCAAAACAGGGGCAACCACGATGTCCTTCAGTAAGTGAATTTATTAATAAACTCTGATACATCCAGACAATGAGATATTATTCAGCAGTAGAAAGAGATGAGCTATCAAGTTGACTCGGTGCCAATGGCTCAGTGACTAGTGTGTCAGCCACATACACCCAAGCTGGTAGGTTTGAACCCAGCCCAGGCCAGCTAAACAACAATGACAACTGCAACAAAAAATAGCCAGGCATTGTGGCAGGTGACTGTAGTCCCAGCTACTTGGGAGGCTGAGGCAAAAGAATCGTTTAAGCCCAAGAAGAGTTTGAGGTTGCTGTGAGTTGTGATGCCATGGCACTCTACCCAGGGCGACAAAGTAAGACTTTGTCTGAAAAAAAAAAAAAAAAGAAAGTAAAAGAAAATCCGGTTCAATATGTAAATGAAACATATATGTTTATGTCCACTCTCTTCTCTAAAATGCTAGTAGAGGAATAAAAAAGGAATAAGCCCACAAGAACAACGGAAGAGGAGTCAACAGGGGCGGTGCCTGTGGCTTAGTGAGTAGGGCACCTGCCCCATATACAGAAGGTGGCAGGTTCAAACCCATCCCCGGCTGAACTGCAACCAAAAAATAGCCAGTCGTTGTGGCTGGCGCCTGTAGTCCTAGCTACTCGGGAGGCTGAGGCAAGAGAATTGCTTAAGCTCAGGAGTTGAAGGTTGCTGTGAGCTGTGTCACGCCACAGCACTCTACCAAGGGCAACAGAGTGAAACTCTGCCTCAAAAAAAAAAAAAAGAGAAGTCAACAGTGCATCTGAGATGGTAATGTATTTTTTGAAGAAAGAAATCAAATAATACTGTGATAATTTATAGTTTTGAAAGAGTTGAAGCCTAATAGAGGGTAAAAGAAACAGGAAGCAAGCCAATCTGTGCCCCCTCCCTTACTCCCTTACTCTAGAAGGATCAGAAATTAGAGGCACTAATCTCTCAGATGAAAGGGGTAAGGGATAGTTTATATAAGGCTTATTTAGTTTATATAATATTTCTAGTTTATAAAGTTTTATAGGTCCCCACATCCATTCTTCTCTAATTAAGCCCAGGAAAACTCCCAGAAGGAGACGTGAGGTTTGTTCCCCAGAGAAACTGAACCAGAGTGACCCAAGGAAGGGAAGGCAGAACACGAAACCAGACTGAAAACAGGATTTAAGAGAAAATCACTATATTAATTTAATGACTGCTATGACAAATTACCATAAACTGGTTGGCTTTAGTTTTTTGTTTTTTGAAACAGAGTCTCAAACTTGTCAACCTTGATAGAGTGCTGTAGTGTCACAGCTCACAGCAACCTCAAACTCCTGGGCTCAAGTGATCCTCTTGCCTCAGCCTCCCAAGTATCTAGGACTACAGGCATCTGCCACAATGCCCAGCTATTTTTAGAGGCAGGGTCTCACTCTTGCTCAGGCTGGTCTCGAACCTGTGAACTCAGGCAATCCACCTGCCTCCACCTCCCATAGTGCAAGGATTACAAGCGTGAGCCACTGCACCCAACCCAACTGGTTGGCTTTAAAACAACAAATTTTTTTTTTTTGGTAGAGACAGTCTCACTTTATCACCCTCGGTAGAGTGCCATGGCATCACAGCTCACAGCAACCTCCAACTCCTAGGCTTAGGCTATTCTCCTGCCTCAACCTCCTGAGTAGCTGGGACCACAGGCACCCGCCAAAACGCCCAGCTATTTTTTTGTTACAGTTTGGCTGGGGCCGGGCCTGAACCCACCACCCTCAGTGTATGGGGCCGGCACCCTACTCACTGAGCCACAGACGCCGCCCAAAACAACAAATTTGTTATTTCATTGTTCTAGAGGTCAGAAATCTGAAATCAAGGTATCAGCAGCTTTTTTTTTTTTTTTGGAGACAGAGCCTCCAACTCCTGGGCTCAAGCGAATCTCTTGCCTCTGCCTCCCAAGTAGCTGGGATTATAGGCGCTTGCCACAGCGCCTGGCTATTTTTTGGTTGCAGCCATCATTGTTGTTTGGCAGGCCTGGGCTGGATTCGAACCCACCACCTTAGGTGTATGTGGCTGGCACCTCAGCCACTTGAACCACAGACGCCGAGCCAAGGTATCCCCTCCAAAGTCTCCTGAAAAGAATCTCTTGCTTGGGCAGTGCCTGTGGCTCAGTCAGCAGGTTCCAGCCACATACACCGAAGGTGGTGGGTTGGAACCTGGCCCAGGCCTGCTAAACAACAATGACAACTATAATCAAAAAATAGCTGGGAGTTGTGGCGAGTGCCTGTAGTCCCAGCTACTTGGGAGGCTGAGGCAAGAGAATTGCAAAAGTCCAAGAGTTTGAGGTTGCTGTGAGCTATGATGCCACAGCACTCTACTGAGGGCAACATAATGAGACTCTGTCTCAAAAAAAAAAAGAATCTCTTCCTTGTCATTCTAGCCTCTGGTCACTCCAGGTGTTCCCTGGCTTATGGCCACATCCTTCCAATCTTGGCTCCATCATCACATTATCTCCTCTGTGAGGATCTCCATCCAATCTCCCTCTCCTCTCTCTTACAAGGGTAATTTTATTTAGGGCCCAACTGGATAATCTTCCTAAAATCCTTAATGTAATCACATCTTTTGCTATACAAGGTAATTTTATTTTTTATTAATTTATTTATTTTTGAGACAGTCTCACTATGTCGCACTCGGTAGAGTGCTGTGGCGTTACTGCTCACAGCAACCTAAAACTCTTGGGCTTAAGCAATCCCCTTGCCTCAGTCCCCTAAGTAGCTGGGACTACAGGTGCCTGCCACAATGCCCCAGCTGATTTTTTTTATTTTTAGTAGAGACGGAGTCTTACTCTCGCTCGGGCTGGTATCCAGCTTGTGAGCACAGGCAATCCACCCACTTTGGCCTCCCAGAGTGCTAGAATTATAGGTGTAAGCCACTGCACCCACCCTATACAAGATAATTTTAACTCTTTGGTTAGATAGGGTAGTAACAGATTCTAGAGATTAGGAAATAAATATATTAGAACTTCTGTAAGTTGACCACCCAAGTGACTGTAACAAATTGGTGAACATATGGAATTAAGCCTACTGTACTGATACATTCACTGGTGTGTGTCTGGTCTATGAAAATTAGGTCAATTTAAAGAGGTAATGAACTGTGGAGGTTCTACTTTATATCTTTGGGAGAGGTCATTTTTTCTGTCTGCCACAGCTATCATACTGAAGGATGAGACCCCTTTTCCTCTCCAGTTACCAGTGCACGATTAGCCAGAATTTTGCCCACCAGACAGAAAACTGGAGCATTCTTCTCTGGAGACACTGAATAGTTCCAGAATAAAACACAGATACTGATACTTTCACTGCCTGCTTATTGCACAAGGAAACCTCCCCCCCACCCATGCATCAACAGGCCTCTCTGAAACACACAGAGCTTCTAATTAGTTTTTTTAGTTCCACACTCTTAGATAAGAATGTACAGTCACAGTTCACAAGACATCGGAGCAAACCTTCCAATAAAGAAAAATAGAACCAAAACAAACAAGAAAAAGTAAGACTTTAGAACAAAAAGAATAAGCAATAGGAAAAGATTTTTTTTAAATGTATAAAATTTATGTTTTTAGGTACAAGAGAAAATATCAATCTGTGAAATAAATACAGGATGCTTGATACGGTTATGATATTTGTGCCCTCCAAATCTCATGTGAAATTTTATCCCTATCAGAGGTGGGGCCTTTGGGGAAGGGTTTGTGTCTTGGGGATAGATCCCCCATCAATGGCATAGTCCGGCCTTTGGTCTTTGTGGTAACCAGTGAGTTCTTGCTGGATTAGTCCCTAGGAGAACTGATTGTTAAGAAGAGACTAATTCTTTCCTTTGGTTTTTAGCACCCTCTTGTCCCTTTCCCCCAGAAGTGGAAGTTTCCTAAAGCTTTCACCACAAGCAGATGCTGGCCCCAAGCATCTGGTACAGCTTGCAGAACTATAAGTCATATAAACCTCTTTTCTCTGCAAATTACCCAACCCCCAGTATTTCATTATAGTAATACACAGTGGACTAAGACAATGCTATTGTTTATTAATCAAAGAAAAGAAGTGATAGGCTCAGGCGGTGCCTGTGGCTCAATGAGTAGGGCACTGGCCCCATATACTGGAGGTGGCGGGTTCAAACCCAGCCTCAGCCAAAAATTGCAACAACAACAACAAAAAAAAGTGATAGGCTCAGCACTTGTAGTTCAGTGGTTAGGGTGCTGGCCACATACACCCAGGCCTGCTAAACAACAATGACATCTGCTACAAAAAGTAGCCGGGCATTGTAAGGGGCTACTGTAGTCCCAGCTACTTGGGAGGCTGAGAAGAGAATCGCTTAAGCCCAAGAGTTTGAGGTTGCTGTGAGCTGTGATGCCATGGTACTCTACCAAGGGCAACATACTGAGATTCTGTCTCAAAAAAAAAAAAAAAACTGATAGAAATTTAAAATATGATAACCAGGCCTGGCATGGTGGCTCATGCCTGTCATCCTAGCATTCTGGGAGGCCAAGGTGGGTGGACTGCTTGAAATCAGGAGTCCAAGACCAGCCTGAGCAAAGTTGAGACCCCACCCCTACTAAAAATAGAAAAAAACTAGCTGGGAGTTGTAGCAGGTGCATGTAGGTTTGAAGTCAGTCTAGGCAATATAGTGAGACCCCATCTCTAAAAATATACAAATATAAGGCTAGGCCCAGTGGCTCACACCTATAATCCTGGCACTCTGGGAGACTGAGGCAGGTGGATTGCTTGAGCTCAGGAGTTCAAGACCAGCCTGAACAAGAGCAAGACCACAATGTTGTGGCAGGTCCCTGTAGTCCCAGCTACACTTGAGACCAAAAGTTTGAGGTTGCTGTGTACTATGTTGCTATAGCACTCTACTGAGGATAACATGGGTATCCTCAGGATAACTGAGGACTCTGTCTCAAAAAATAAATTAAAATATACAAATATAAATATGAATAAAAATATAAACAACTGTCATAAAGTAGAGGAAATGAGGGGTATGGACAAAATGGAAATAACAATTAAAAAACAAACAAACAAAAAAACCCAAAAAGTGGCAGCGCCTGTAGCTCAGTGGTTAGGCTGCCGATAAGGTACACCAAGGCAGGCAAGTTTGAACTGGCCCGAGCCCACTAAACAACAACAACAACTGCAACAAAAAAATAGCCAGCGTTGCAGCAGGAGCCTATAGTCCCAGCTACTTGGAGACTGAGGCAAGAGAATCACTTAAGCCTAAGAGTTTGAAATTGCTATGACGTCACCACACTCTACCCACATGATATAATGAGACTCTGTCTCAAAAAAAAAAAAAAATCTTCAATAAGTTTATCAGTGGATTTCTCATGAGAAGGTCAGAAGGCAGTTGTATATTCAAAGAAAGAGAAAAAAAACTATCAACCAGCAACCCTATATCTGGCAAAACTATCCTTCAAAAATGAGGGAGAAATTAAGATATCCTCGACAAACAGAAGTGAGGGGAGTTCATTACCACTAGGCCTGCTCTGCAAGAAATGCACAAGAAAGTCCTACAGGGTGAAATAAAAGGAGACTAGACGTTAACTAAGCTGTATGAAGAAATAAAGATCTCAGTAAAGGTAGATATGTGGGCAATTATAAAAGTTACTATTATTATAACAATGGTTTATAACTTTATTTTCTTGCTTTATCCATGATTTAAGAGACTGAAACATTTTTTTAAGAACAGTTATTAGTATAAAAGTTAAGGTGAGGCACAGTGGCTCACTCCTGTAATCCTAGCACTCTTGGAGGCCAAGGCAGGTGGATTGCTTGAGCTCAGGAGTTTGTGATCAGCCCGAGCAAGAGCAAGACCATGTCTCTAAGAACAGCTGGTGTTGTGGTAGGTGCCTGTAGTCCCAGCTAGTTGAGGCCAGCTAGTCTGGCTAGGCTTCCTAGCCCAGCTAAGCTGAGGCTAGAAGATCACTTGAACCCAGGAGTTAGAGGTTGCTATGAGCAATGATGCCATGGCACTCTACCAAGGTTGACAAACTGAGATTCTGCCTCTAAAAGACAAAAACAAAAATCAAGCAAAAAAAATAGTTATTAGTCTAAAAGTTACTTTTATCATAACTTTGGTTTATAAGTCTACATTTTGTTTTTTACATAGTTTCAGAAAGTAATGCATTTAAAAGAATTATTAGAGACAGTCATGGTGGCTCACACTTGTATTCCTAGCACTCTGGAAGGCTGAGGCAGGTGGATTGCTTGAGCTCAGGAATTCAAGACCAGCGTGAGCAAGAGCAAGACCCCATCTCTACTAAGAACAGAAAAAGTAGCCAAGCATTCTGGCCAGCACCTGTAGTCCCAGCTACTTGGGAGGCTGAGGCAAGAGGATGGGCATTGTAGTGGCCACCTGTAGTCCCAGCTACTTAGGAAACTGAGATAAGATCGTATGAGCCTAGGAGTTTGAGGTTACTGTGAGCTATGACCCTGGCAGGCTCTCTAACCTGGGGCAACAGAGACTCTGAAGGTAGAAAAAAATAGTCTGCAAGATGGAGTCTGAGAAGCTGAGCTGAAACAGTACAGCTGACCTAGTCTGCTTAGCTCACATTCTTTCCCACACTCACCATGTTTATCCAGTGAAGATTCCTCCATGATTGAGAGGAGGTTTGTCTCAGGACACTCTGAAGAAGTAGTCACACATAGACAATAGGTATTGTGATATTGGTAAAGGTTATTTTGATGGTATGATGGTTTCTCTGATGAGTCTCATAGTTTGTGAAATGAAAATCACTGTTCTGTTGTTTAAATGTAACCAGCTTTATAACCAAAATTTTATGATTCTCAAGCATCTTAGCTCCCTCATATTCCAAAGGAGTTTTCTTTTTTTTTTCTTTTTTTTTTTTTTTTTGAGACAGAGTCTTACTATGTCACCTTTGGTAGAGTGCCATGGCATCACAGCTCGTAGCAACCTCAAACTCTTAGGCTTAAGCGATCCTCTTGCCTCAGCTTCCCAAGTAGCTGGGAACACAGGTGCTTGCCACAATGCCTGGCTACCAGCTATTTTTTGTTGCTGTTGTCATTGTCGTTTTAGCTGGCCCGGGCTGGGTTTGAACCCGCCAACTTTGGTGTATGTGGCTGGCTCCGTAACTACTGTGCCGAGCCATTCCAAAGCACTTTTTGATGTTCACATCAGAACTGAAGCAGGCAGCTAAGTGGCCTTGACTTGACAGGGGTGCAACAGTGAGTTTTATCTCAGCTCCAGTGACCTAGCTACACAGTGTTAGAAAAAGCAGAGAAGAGACAGAGAGGTCTCAGTACAAACTGCTGAACAGAACTTTGTAACTTTCCATACAGTGATGCAATTCTTTTGAGTTTTTCCCAGGAACAGCGGAACCTCCTTACAGCCCTGAGATAACTACAGTATCTGACTCTACTAGAACGTTTGCAGAAAGACAAGATAAGCAATATGCTACTGCAGGTTGTGTTCAAAAGCCACAGAGCCTGTGCACAAGGTGAGAGAATGAACAATATTAACCCCAGCTCATTATAATACCAAAATCCCCACTCTGGGGAGAGATTTGCCCACCATTTTTTGTCATGGGATGTATGAACTAGCATGATTCCTCACTGCACTTGTATGCCCTGAACTCCACCCCAAACATGCAATAGGGTTCACTCCCTTTGTGCATTACTCATTTTCACCTCCGTGAAAACTCCTTACCCTGCTAATTGGCGAAGTGAATTTAAAGTAGCCTGTGCCTCCCACTCCCAGTTGATGTGTCTTCTGAAATAAATCCATTCTCCCTTGACAATCCTTGTTGTCTCAGTAATTGGCTTTTTTTTTTTTTTTGAGATAGAGGTCTCATTTTGTCACCCTTGGTAGAGTGCTGTGGTGCCATGGCTCACAGCAACCTCAAACTCTTGAGTTCAAGCAATTGTCTTGCCTCAGTTTTTCATTTTTAGTAGATACGGGGTCTCACTCTTGCTCAGGCTGTTCTCGCACTCCTGAGCTCAAGCAGTCCACCTGCCTTGGCCTCCCAGAGTGCTGGGATTACGAAAGACATGAGCCATCAGGCCTGGCCCAGTAATTGCTTTTCTGTGGGCAAGCAACATGAATCCCACTTAACATAAACACTTTGCATTGTAAGAATGGAGACTACTTTGATGTTACTTCCTATAAGATAAAGGTAAAATTTTCTAGGTTGGTTTCCTTGTATTTCATTATAAAAGTTATTAGAATTGCAACTGAGGCAGAACAGAATTGACAGGCTATTCTCGCTGTTCTATAGAATCACTAGGCTTCTGGTTTGGTGGACCTATCCCTATCTCTGAGTGTTGGCCGGACAGTGACAGGTGGCTGAACCATCTTCATCCAGTAACAATTCTGTCTCAAAAAAAAGGGAGAGGACAGCGCCTGTGACTGTGAGTAGGGCACCGGCCCCGCACACCAAGAGTGGCGGGTTCAAACCTGCCCCAGCTAAACTACAACAAAAAAACAGCCAGGCATTGTGGCAGGCACCTGTAGTCCCAGCTACGTGGGAGGCTGATGCAAGAGAATCACCTAAGCCCAAGAGCTGGATGTTGCTGTGAGCTGTGATGCCACAGCACTCTACTGAGGGGCAACAAGGTGAGAGTCTGTCTCTAAAAAAAAAGAGAATTATTAGTTTACATTTTGGGGCACACAATGTATAAAGATGTAATTCTGCGACATCAATAACCAAAACGGGTGGGGATGGAGCTATAAAGGGAGCTCCGTGATGTATATTATTGATGTGACACTGGTATAAATTCAACTTACAGTGTTAAAACTTTAGAATGTTAAATGTAGTCCCTATGGTAACCACAGGAAAATAGCTATAGAATATACACGAAAGGAAATGAGAAAGGAAGTTGAACATTCCATTACAAAAAACCCAACTAAATACAATTCTAAAAAGAAGATAATAATGCCCAATCTGGGCCAAATCAGGGGAGAAACCACACAATAATTTAAACAAGCAAAGTTTAACATGCCAAATAGCAGAAAAGAAACTGTGGTGCTAGAAATCTGCCCTCCAGTATGTCAGGAAAAGCTGCTCATGAGAGGATGTCTCACTTTTTGCTGCAAAATCAACAGAGAAGGTAGACGCCATGGAAAGCTTCTGCCTCTGGGTGTTAGTGGCCACCACGCAAGAGCCAGGTTTGCATAGTACAGAAGCCTGCTGAGAAGGGCCCTCAGAGCCAGCAAACAAAATGCTTTCCTCTTGTGATGTCTCTCCAGTGCCCTCTATTGACAAAGCTTCAGTGCCCACTGATGAAGGAATAATACTCATTTATTTTATTTATTTATTTTGCAGTTTTTTGGCCGGGGCTGGGTTTGAACCTGCCACCTCCAGTATAGGGCGTTAGCCCCATATGCCGGAGGTGGGGGGTTCAAACCCAGCCCCGGCCAAAAAAAAAAAAAAAAAGGAAGGCGACCCCCCATTTTTTTTTTTCAAAACGAAAAAAAGGATTGATTTTGGGGGGTAATGTTAGCAAAAAAAAACCACCCTAATAAAGCGGGGGATGAAC
>CAUYQV010092502.1:0-21298 GCA_963574575.1 Galagoides demidoff | reverse complement strand
ATTAATGCAAACATGGGGTACAGTGTAACGTTTTCATATACAATTTGAAATATTTTCATCAAACTGGTTAACATAGACTTTGTGTCATTTACTTAGTTATTGTGTTAAAACACTTATACTCTAGTTCTAGAAAAGTTCACTTGTACCCTTGTTAGACAGACCATATAGGTGATCTTTCGAGTCACCCTCCCACCACCCATCCGCGCTTCTCCCATCCCCTCTCCCACCCACCCCCATATTCTTAGGCTAGAATTAAGTTGTAGCTTTCATTTGAGAACTATAAATTAGTTTCATAATAGGGCTGTGTACATTGGATACTTTTTCTTCCATTCTTGTGATACTTTGCTAAGAAGAAAATTTTCCAGTTCCATCCATGTAAACATGAAGGAGGTAAAGTCTCCATCTTTCTTTAGGGCTGCATAGTATTCCATGGTGTACATATACTACAGTTTATTGATCCATTCATGGATCGATGGGCACTTGGGCTTCTTCCATGACTTGGCAATTATGAATTGGACTGCAATAAACATTCTGATACAAATATCTTTATTGTAATGTGATTTTTGATCTTCTGGGTATATACCTAATAATAGAATTGTAGGATTGAATGGCAGGTCAATTTTTAGTTCTCTTAGTGTTCTCCAGACATCTTTCCAAAAGGAACGTATTAGTTTGCATTCCCACCAACAGTGTATAAATATTCCCTATTCTCCACATCCATGCCAGCAACTCTGGTTTTGGGATTTTGTGAAATGGGCTAGTTTTACAGGAGTTAGGTGATATCTCAAAGTAGTTATGATTTGCATTTCTCTAATGATTAAGGATGGTGAGCATTTTTTCATATATCTGTAGGCCATACACCTATCTTCTTTGGTGAAATTTCTCTTCATGTCCTTCGCCCACTGCCACAATTTATTGATCCATTCATGGGTTGATGGGCACTTGGGCTTCTTCTATGACCTAGCAATTGTGAACTGGGCTGTAATAAGCATTCTGGTACAGATATCTGTATTGTAGTGTGATTTTTGATCTTCTCGATATATACCTAGCAGAGGAATTACAGGATTCAATGGCAGGTTTAGTTCTCTAAGAGTTCTCCAGATGACTTTCCAAAAGGGATGTATTAGTTTCCAATACAACTAGCAGTTTAGAAGTGTTCCCTTTTCTCCACATCCCCACCAGCATCTCAGAGAAAAGCAAATCAAAACTACTTTGAGATATCTTCTAACGCCAGTAAGATTAGCCCATATCACAAAATCCTAAAGGAGTCTTTCAAATTTAAAATAAAAAGCAACTAGATAGCAACTCTCCAAATGTTAATTATATGAACAAATTATCATAATTTTGATTCATTAATTCACTTCTAAATCTTGTATAGAACTTTTAAATCAAGTAATCGAGGTGAAAGCTATGTTGATTGGTTAAATATATAAAAAGAAAATCAGCACATTGTACCCCACATATGCATGAATGTATCCAAGATCTATGTCTATTTGACTTAATAAGATAAAAAAAAAATAAACAATAAAAAAGAGAAAGTAATATGTAGGCTGTCTAAAAGTGCTAAAAATAAAAAAAAACTTAAAACTCTTTGCACTGAGTATTCAATATAAAACAGTGAATCTGTAACACTGATAACATAATAGTTATCAGAGTAGGTATAAATGGTAGAGTTTTATGTGTAAATGAAGTTATTACCAATTTAAAATAGACAGCATTAGCTTTAAGATGTTTTATATAATTGCCATGGTAACCATACAAACACTATAGAATATACAAACAACATACAAAAAAGATAAATTCAAAATAGGTCACAACAAAATATCAATACAACACAAGAAAACTGCAAAGAGAAGAAAGTAGGAAAAAAATGTACAAAAACCAACAAAATAGTGAAAGTAAGTTTTTCCTTAGCACAAATTATATCAAATATAGATAGATTAAACTTCCTGAAAAATGCACAGATTGGCTGCATGGATTAAAAAACCAGCATCCAATATATGCTAAATATAAGGGAATCACACAAGAAATAAAAGCACAAATTGCTTTAAAGAGGATTGAAAAAAAATTCATTGCAAATAGTAATCAAAAGAAAGAAAGCCAAATGCCTATCCTGATTTCAGACACAATATAATTGAAAGTCAAAAACATTATAAAAATTCTTAATGCTTTTTAAAATAATTGAAATTATGTAAACTATTTTTTGTTCAGTCTGGAAATAAAATGGAATGTAACTAGAACTCGCATAAGGAAAACTTGACTTTCCATAAATAAGTGGGATTTTGTGAAGCGTAGAAGGAAGAAGATAAAAAGGATAAGATATTAGTGAGAAACAACCCAGAAAGCCTGGGAGCCCAGTGAAAGGGTAAGGGGCAGATTGCCATCTCCCTTCTGTGTGAGGAAGTGAATCATCAAGTTTACTGCAGCATTTTCCACTTTCCACAAGTCCAGAATTAGAAGACAATAAAGTATAGTGGGGTGAACTAGTGTGAACCCAGAATTTGGACAATTCATGAAGGGCCCCCTCAGGACAGTGCAAGGAGAGACCCAATGATAGCTTTCTTTCATTCAGAAGCTTCCTCCCCTTCATCTCACCTATCCCCTGGAAACTGGAAAAGCATTTTTTTTTAAATAGAAAATTTAATTTTGTGATAGATAAAAATTATACATTCTGACTAATAAGTGGTGACCTCTAAAATGTAATGTTGTAAATGTAACAATAATATGTTACAATTGGGAATTCAATAAATATTTCTTGTATAAATACAATATTCAATACATTTCTTATATACATACAATATTCAATAAATATTTCTATACACAGAACCTCTGTAAGGAAGGGAGGCTACTGTACTGATATGTACATGTACCTTATTCTCCAGTAAAAGCTGTACAAGAAAGTATAACATGAAATCATACATAATCAAAACACAGGAAAATCATATAGGGTAATATAATACCACTACATTTACTGTTTTCTCATGGTTTATTCCTTCTGTCTGACAAAGAGTCAATCTTGGTTTGTTTCTTATTCTTATTACAAACATAAGTAGAGAAAGCACTGTCGGTGCTGGCTGTACCACTTAGCACTCCTGGGCATTTTTCCACAGTAAGAATTTTGACTTTGGGCTAACTGGATTTGGCCTCTCCCCCATCTATCACAACCTTGAGAGCAGCTTGAACTGAGAAGTGCCTAAGTGGCCTCTTTACAGTAGGTGCTCCCTCCAAGCTGAGGTCTCCACAGAGAATGAGGTCTACACCTCTAACCTTGAGGACACTGATGGAACTGAGCTTCACAATCTGGGAATTCCCTGCCCACCAGCACTTCATGGGTTGCATGTGGGTGACTCAGATGAACAAGACAGTCCTGGCGCCACCCTCACTAGAGAGGGATGCACCTAAACCAGTAAGAATGGCTTTTATCCAAAAGCCATAAATAACAGATCCTGGTCTGATGTGAAGAGAAAGGAATACTTCTGCACTGTTGGTATGATTGCAAACTAGTACAACCTCTATGGAAAGAAGTATGGAGATTCATCAAAGAATTAAACATAGACCTATCATTTGACAGCAATCCCACTACTGGGTATTTATATAAGGGAAAAAATGTCATGTTATAAAAAACTCACTTGCACTTGAATGTTTATTGCAGCACAATTTACAATTGCAAAGATGTGGAATGAACTCAAGCACCCATCAAGTTATCAGTGAATTAAAATGTGATACACACACACACAGAGCGAGTGTCCCAAATTTGTCCCTTAAAGTTGTCATATGAAGAGAAAATGGGAAATTGTAGCTAAGTGTACTTTTACTCATAAAATATTCTTTACACAATTTACAAAATATGTACAAAATATTCTCTGTGAGTTGGCCACTTCTTTGCAAAAATATTTGTAACAAATTAAGGCACATGTAGCTACAATTTCCCATTTTATTCTAAGTATGGAAATTTTAAGGGAAACTTTTGAGAAATCACACACACACACACACACACACACACACATATATATATATATATACCATAGACAACTATTTAGCAGTGAAGAAAGATGATTTAATCTCTATTACAATTTGGGTAGAACTGGAGACCATTATCCTAAGAATGAGAAAAAATACATGTACTCACTATTCAATTGGAATTAACTGATCAGCACTCATGTGCACAGATACAAGTAAAACTCAACAGAAATCAAGCAGGTGGTAGGGAAAGGAGGAGGTTGGTGAAATCACACTTAATGGCTAAAATGAACACTGTCTGAGTGATCGGCACACTTATAACCCTGACTCAAATAGTACAAAAGCAATTTATGCAATGAAAATACATATGTACCCTCAAAATATTCTGAAATAAAAAAAGAATCAACACATAGTAAAAGGATGTATTTCTATACACTAAAAATGAATAATCTACAAAAAAACCTAGAAAACATTTTTAATTCCTAGAATATAAAAAAATGAAATTATTAGACATAAAACTAACAAAGGTGGTAAAAAACATATACATGGAACACTGTAAGACTCAGAAGAAATTATAGAAGATACAGATTAATGGAAATATATCTTATACATATGGATTAGGACATTTAGTATGAAAAGATTTCATTGCTAGCAGAAGCAATCTGTAATTTTATATAAATCTCTATCACAATCTCAAGAGCTTTTTTGCAGAAATATAAAAAAGCCCTCAAAGTTTATATGATATATCAATGGACTGCAAATTGCCATGATGATTTTAGTAAAGAAGGGCCGTGCCTGTGGCTCAAAAGGGCAGGATGCCGGTCCCATATGCTGGAGGTGGTGGGTGGGTTCAAACCCAGCCCTGGCCACAAAAAAAAAAAAAAAAAAAAAGACAGAAGTTTGAGGATTCACATTTTTAAATTTAAAATCAAAGTGACAGGAGTCAAAACAATGTGTCACTGACATAAAAAATACATATGTTGCAACAGAATATAGTTACTAAAAATAAATCCTGATATAAATGGTCAAATGATATACAACAAAGGTGCCAAGACATTTGATGAGGAAAGAACAGGCTTTTTAATAAATAGTGCAGGGAAACTGGGTATCCACATGCAATACAATAGATAAAGTTAGACCCTTATACTATACCAAATACAAAAGTTGATTCAAAATGGATTAAATACACAAAGAAAGGCAAATAATAGGAAACCTTTTAGAATAAACATAGGGGAAAATGCTTATGATGTTGATCAGAACATTTCTCAAAATGAAGTCACAAGCCATGGGGGGGAAGGAATAATAAATGAGAATATATGTGAAAAAATGCTCACCATCCTTAATTATCAGAGAAATGCTCTTTATGTTTTATAGATACATTTTCTTATTTCTCCAAATATATTAGTGATAAATCTTTGTCTGTTTTATTTTGTTAGCTAGCTAGACAGATATGAGCAGGCAGATGATAGACACAGTTAGGCTATCTAGCAGTGGTCTGAGTCAAATTGACCTGGTATATTATGGGCATGAGACTTATTCAGACCCTGCAGGTGGGTTGTTAGGAAGACCTTGCCAGGAGGTTGCTTTCAAGTCCGTGCAGGTGACTGTTTTGAAAACAGTTAAGACCCTGGGAGACTTCCAAGAAGCAGCTGATACTCCTCAAAGTTGTATATACCACTTTGCATGATACCTGCAGTCAGTAGGATGGAGCCCGGCTTGCTGTGCCGGTCCTTAATGAATAGTTTACTTTCCTTAGTAAAATCTTATTATTTTCTTCATTATTTCATCAACTTCACTGAGCCCTTCCATCACTCTTCTGTTTTTTTTTTTTTTTTTTGTTTCCCCTGCATGGTCTTTGTCTTGTTAATTTACTTTTTCCCTGTACATTGGTTAGAGGTCTCAGGAACAGGTGACTGATGTCTATGAGTGTGCTATAAAAAGCCAATAAAAATTTTGAATGTCTGGTTTGAAAAGTGTTCATTTTAGGCTTCACTCTGGCAACCTAGCTGATCTGTGTCTGGAGAACCCTGTATGTACCTGTGTATGGATACTTCCTTTGGGTATTTCCTTTGATTCCTCAGAGAAGATCTCAGAAGACCACAAGCCTGCACATCAACATTCTTTAAGTAAGTCACGGAAAGATCCTGGAAACTGGTGGACTTAGGCATATAAATACTCATGTTATACCCTTACTTTCAGCAAGACTTCCCAACCCTCAACTGTATCTAATTTGTCTTAGTTCATGGACATTTTTGCTTTGCCTTCTCTATAACATAAATGTTCAGAGGTGCCTTTTTGGTTTACTTTTCAATAATATACTTAGTGATATATAATGCAAATAACAAAATCATGCATCTACCTGAACCATACAATTCTGTGTGTTTTTACCACGTTCACAGAACTGAGCACTCCTTACTGCAGTCTGAAGTTGGATCAGTTTTTGTCTCTCCCCCAAAGAAACCTCATTCCCAATTAGAAATTATTTCCCATTTTCCCCCTACCTTGGACAAAAGCTCATCTACTTGCTGTCTCTATAGATTTCTGTATTTTGGACATTTCACATCCATGGAATCATGAACTCTATGGCCTTTTGTGCCTGTCTCTTTCCACTCTGTCTCCAGGTCTCATCCGCCTGCAGCATACATCAATACATCATACATTTTCATTTGCTGAATAATATTTCATTGTATCCATGTACCACATTCTGCTTATTTCTTCATATAAGATAAATAAAAGGAAATTACTCACTTTGCACTGGGAAATGGCGAGGTTATTTGGTTTCTAGCATTTTCTTAATAAGAATTCCAATCCATAATCTCAATTCCAAAAATTTGTCGTGCTACAAATCGCTGAAACGTCTAACTATTGTGTGGAATGACTGAATGACTTTTTAGGCTTCAGTTTGCCACTGCAAGGTACTGCTTTCTTACTTACAGTAAGTTATGGGCAACTTTTTTAACTGAAGTTTAATTTCCACATTTTTATTATTTTCTCCTACTCATTTCATTTTCTTGGTTTGTCTCTTTGAAATCCTTCTACCATACTTTTAGTGGCTTTTAAGAGACAGAAATGCAAATACCATTTTTCTACATATGATCTTTATTAAAACACTAACCTGGCTACAATCTGTTACATTTTGTTCTAATCTATATATGTAGTCACTGTATGAAACATGTATTCACATATATCAACAAACAGTATAAAACATTCTTTGTAAGTATCCCTGCAATTCTCTGCCCACGTCTCTGGTATCATTAAATAATCTTCTAAGTGCCAAATAAAGATATTCTATGGTGAGTAACTGGTTTCATTCTTCACACAAAATCATAGTCACGGTCATGTAAAGTGTCTGACTATGACATAGAAAGAGCTCTCATCAGTTGCAAACTGTGTGCTCTTCAACATATTACATCTTTTATTCATTTTTAAAAGCATATTTTGACATTAAGATGAAAGCAGTGAGTGACAGAATCATAATTCTCTGGATGTCTAGTTTGGTAACTAGCCACATAAGGTCAGTATAAAAAAAAATAAGATAAAGTATATCCCTTTAAGAAGATGTCTAGAGATCACAACTCCATGAATTCACTTTACTCATACTAATATCCTTTTGTAAATACATGACTTAACCTCTGAGTTTCAATTTCATCCTCCATAGAATTTGTATTGATTTACAAATAAACTCATTGCACAGATTTTGAAGGAGGAAAATTACGCTGACCTGTGCTGTGGTTATGAAGGAAGGCCAATCACTAAGCAAACGTTACCCAGCACAGTGCCAGAGGCATCAGTAGGTGTAGTAGGAAGTGCTCCAAGCAAGTCTTCAGTTGTAAATTACTACAGATGGGAAATCTGGAATCAGATGGTCCTTCTCAGGGTTTTGTTCATTGTTCATGGTTTGAAATGTCTTCTTCTTCTGTGCCTCCATTTCTCATATATAAAATTGAGGGTGGAAATATTATGTACTCCATAAGATTTTTTGAAGGTTTAAATAAACATATGAACGTGAAGTTCTTATAGCAAAGATTGTCTTGAAAAGCATTAATATTAGGAATGTTTGAACATATCACAAATATTATGTCTATTAATAAAGATTTGTTTGTAAGTAACACAAAATGGTTATGGGCCTTAGGAGAAGCCCACCATTTCATGGTGGAAATCTATTTTAATTTAGTCGTAATCAAGGAAGGCCACATTCAAGAAGCTTCAAGTAGATACAATTAAAAATGTATATTACTTTGTAAAAATCTACTAAGTACTTAATAATTTCAAAAAAACAAAAATGGGTTCTCAGTGTTAAAGTTAACTAACTTTATAATGACTTGTCTTGTCTGCTTTTGGTTGGAAAGCTGGGGAATGGATGGAGGTCTACAGTTCCAGTTGATGCTCTAGATGGGGATCAGTCAAATGTGACCCCAACGATGACTTGATTTGGGTTAGGTAGGAGAATGTAAATTTGCAGCAATAAGGGGTTGAACAGCCAGAAAGCATTTGGGGGCCTATTGCTAAAAGTGTGAGCATCATACTTCATTTTTTTTCATATTTCAATTGGATCTTTCACAGCATCAAACAATAACTTTAAAATGTCATCTACTGAGAACTTAATCAATTCCACTTATAGTTTTTTAGGTGCCTTGGTTATATCAACTAGGTAATGGGGATATAATTCTCAAACTCAGTGAAATTTTCATTGCATTTTCCAATTAATATGTCTAAAATTGCTGCATATTCTTAAAATGATTCACATATATTTTCCTGCTCATCAACAATCTTTGAAACTGGAGAAAATGTTCTTCTGAAATTTACCTTTTTTTCTTTATTAAATCATAGCTGTGTATATTAATGCAATCATGGGGTACAATGTGCTGGTTTATATACAATTTGAAATATTTTCATCAAATTGGTTAACATAGCCTTCACAGAATTTTCTTAGTTATTGTGCTAAGACATTTATATTCTACACCTAGTAAATTTCACATGTACCCTTGTAAGATGCACCGTAGGTGTGGTCCCACCAATTCCTCTCCCTCTACCCATCCTCCCCCCCCCACCTCCCTCTCCCCTTTCCCCTTCTTTTTGGACTATAAGTGGGTTATAGCTTTTGAGAAAGCTATAAATTGGTTACATAGTAAGACTGAGAACATTGGATACTTTTTCTTGCCGTAAAGACTGAGTACATTGGATACTTTCTTGAGATACTTTTCAAAGAATATGCTCCAGCTCCATCCATGTAAACATGTAAGAGGTAAAATCTCCATCTTCCTTTAAGGCAATATTCCATGGTGTACATACACCACAATTTATTGATGCATTTATGGATTGATGGGCACTTGGGCTTCTTCCATGACTTAGCAATTATGAATTGGACTGCAATAAACATTCTGGTACATACATCTTTGTTATAATGTGATTTTTGGCATTCTGACCTAGTAGAGGAATTGTAGGATCAAATTGTAGGTCTATTTTTAGATCTCTAAGTGTTCTCCAAACATCTTTCCAAAAAGAACGTATTAGTTTGCATTCCTACCAGCAGTGTAGGATTTCTCCGAATCCACGCCAACATCTCTGGTTTGGGGATTTTGTGATGTGGGCTAATCTTACTGGAGTTAGATGATATCTCAAGGTAGTTTTGATTTGCATTTCTCTGATGATTAAGGATGGTGAGCATTTTTTCATATGTCTATAGGCTGTATGCCTATCTTCTTCAAAGAAGTTTCTTTTCAAGTCCCTTGCCCACCCTGAGATGGGATCACTTGTTCTTTTCTTGTTATACATTTGAGTTCTCTGTGAATTCTGGTTATTAAGTCTTTGTTGGAGACATAACCTGCAAATATCTTCTCCCATTCTGAGGGCTGTCTGCTTACTTTACTTACTGTGTTCTTGGCTGTGCAGAAGATTTTTAGTTTGATCAGGTCCCAGTAGTGTATTTTTGGTGTTGCTTCAATTGCCTGGGGATCCTTGTCATAAAATATTCACTCAAGCCTATTTCTTCAAGAGTTTTCCCCGCACTTTCTTCTAGATTTTTATAGTTTCATGTCTAAGTTTAAATCTTTAATCCAGTGAGAGTCTATCTTAGTTAATGGTGAGAGGTATGGGTCCAATTTCAGTCTTCTACAGGCCACCAGCCAGTTCACCCAGCACCATTTGTTAAATAGGGAATCTTTTCTCCACTCAATGTTTTTAATTGGCTTGTCAAAGATCAAATAATTGTAAGTGGTTGGATTCATCTCTTGGTTCTCTATTCTATTCCATACATCTACTTTTCTATTTTTGTGCCAGTACCATGCTCTTTTGATCACTATCAATTTATAGTATAGTCTTAGGTCTGGTAGCATAATTCCACCTGCTTTGTTTTTATTTCTGAGTAATGTCTTGGTGATTCAAGGTTTTTTCTGATTCCATATAAAATGATGTTTTATTTTTTCATTATCTTTAAAGTATGACAGTGGAGCTTTAACAGGGATTGCATTAAAATTGTAGATTGCTTTGGGTATTATGGACATTTTAACAATGTTGATTCTTTCCAGCCATGAGGATGGTATGTTTTTCCACTTGTTAACATCTTCAGCTATATTCTGAAATAGCATCAATTATACAAAATCTCCCTAAAAAGAAAAGCCTGGGACCAGATGGCTTTACATCAGAATTCTACCAAAACTTTAAAGATGAACTAGTACCTATATTACTTAACCTTTTTCAAAATATAGACAAAGAGGGAATACTACTAAACACAGTCAATGAAGCAAACATCACCTTGGTCCCCAAACTAGGAAAAGACCCAACAAGAAAATAAAATTATAGACCAATATCATTAATTAATACTGATGCAAAAATATTCAACAAGATCCTAACAAATAGAATCTAGCAACACATCAAACAAATTATACACCATGACCAAGTGGGTTTTATCCCAGAGTCTCAAGGCTGGTTCAATATACATAAATATATAAATATAATTCATCACATAAACAAATTAAAAAACAAAGAGAATATAATTCTCTCAATTGATACGTAAAAAGCTTTTGAAAATATCAAGCATCCATTCATGATCAGAACACTTAAGAAAATTGGTATAGAAGGGACATTTCTTAAAACTGATAGTGGTCATTTACAGCAAACCCACAGCCAATATTGTATTGAATGGAGTTAAATTGAAATCATTTCCACTCAGTTCAGGAACCAGACAAAGTTGCTCATTGTCTCCACTGCTTTTTAACATTGTAATGGAAGTCTTAGCCATTGCAATCAGGGAAGAAAAGGCAATCAAGAGTATCCATATAGGGTCAGAAGAGATCAAACTTTCACTCTTCAGAGATGATGTGATTGTATATCTGGAAAACACCAGGGGTTCTACTACAAAACTCTCAGAAGTGATCAAGCAATACAGAAGCATCTCAGGTTACAAAATCAACACTCATAAATCTGTAGCCTTTATATATACCAACAGCAGCCAAGCTGTAAAAAGAGTCAAGGACTATATTCCATTCACAGTAGTGCCAAAGAAGATGAAATATTTGGGAGTTTACCTAACAAAGGATGTGAAAAATTTCTATAAAGAGAACTATGAAACTCTAAGAAAAGAAATAGCAGAAGATGCTAACAAATGAAATTTACTTTTGCAGAAGTCTTTTGAGAAAAGAAATTTTTTTTCAAAATGCTCAGATTTTTTGCCACATCTCATATGTAGACTTGGTTTTATTTTGCAAAGAAATATTCAAGTCATTTTAATTTGGCGTGATATCACACAGAAGTGCTACATTCCTATAGAAATCTTCTTTCAATAATTCACATCAGTAAATTTATTCATAAAGTTTAATTATCTGCTCTTACAGAGATAAAATTTTGGTTAACACTCATCCCTTTGATCACCAATGCTCTTTGGAATAATATAGCAAATCCACACTCAGTACCTCTTCATTCAACTTTAGTAAGTTATAAAAATGACCATGCCCTATTCCATGGGCATGACTATAGTTAACAGTACTTATAACTTCTTGCAAAGTATCTTTTAAAGTAGTAACTTTAGCAAAGAGACTTTGTTGATGGAAGATGCAATGAAAAGATATGAAAGCATCTAGATCTTTTAATACCTTTTTTATTATCTGTGCAATAAACATTTAATGTATCACATCCTGGAAGGTGCACTATACACATACTTACTAAATTTATCAAATTCTGTCCAACTACATGACATTTATCTTGAAAGTTGTTGAAGATATCCACCTCCCACTGTTTTTTTCCCCCTGAGGGTTCCCAAAGTAAGTAGCTTTCTAGCAAAGAAAATCTTCTATTATAATAGAAATGAAGTATAAAATCTGTCCCTTGTCATTCATACAAGTTGATTCATCCAAAGCAATTGAATAATATATATTTTCCTTTTGAAGTGTTGTGAGAAGTTATTCTGTTAGATTGAAGGGTAATTCATGCTACTGATCAGTCATGGTTCTCCTTGAAAGAGGTAGTTGTATGTACTTTGAGACATTATCAACATCTAAGCATGATACAAGTTTTACAATGCGTCTTTTATAATTTCTACATCACTGAATGACTTCCCATTTTTCCAAGTATATGAGCAGCTTTATAAATTGCTTCAGTGGCATTATTTCCAGATCTTATTGATGCTTGAAAGCATTGTTTCTGCTTTTGTTTTTCATCTTTTAATTTCTGTAATACAACCTTGCAAGTCTCTCACTGTGATCTTAAATATGTAAACTGAATATCACTAGTGTTTGTACTATAGTATCAACACAAGCAAATCAGCTTGTCTTTGGCAAAAACAAGACAATATGACAATTCCCAGTGCTCCTTAAAAAAAATCTGTTTTCTTCCTTCAAGGTTTTCTTGGTTTTCATTGACATAATGGGCTCAATTTTTAAAATACCGTGGAGCTGTGCATCTGTTCAAAAGTTCTACCTCAAACAAAAAAAAAGGTACACTGTTGTTAAAGCTGACTCCTAATTTTACAAAACAAAGTCTTTTATTTTTATTTGTACATTTTGTTTATCTTTCATCTTTTATTATGTTTTAAAAGTTAACGTATTTAACATATCAAAGAATAAAATAAGTTTTTAAAAATCATCTTATCAGATTATTGGCACAATTAGAACCTTAACCAATGATGAGGACCAAAATTGAGATCTGCTGTGCTCAGATTTTGTTCTAACTTCCCTCACCTGATTGTCACCACTACGACACGAGGCTGGTTGGTGAGAGTTTATGGGGATCATTCATGCAGGGATATTTATGATAATCTGAGAGGCCAACTTGATCATGGTATATAATTTTTTGATGTGCTGTTGAATTCCGTTTGCTAAGATCTTATTGAATATGTTTGCATCAATATTCATTAATGATATTGGTTTATAGTTTTCTTTCTCTGTTGGATCATGTACTGGTTTGGGGATCAGGGTATTATTTGCTTCATATAATGTGTTGGCAAGTATTCCTTCTTTTTCTATGCTTTGGAAAGGGTTGTATAATATAGGTACTAGTTCCTCTGAAAAGGTTTGACAGAAGTCGGATGTGAAGCCATCTGGTCCTGGACTTTGGTTTTTTGGGAGATTTGTACAGTTGAAGCTATTTCAGTGATTGATATAAGTCTATGCAAAATAAAAAAAGATGGTGACTTCACAGCTTTTATGTTTACCTGGATGGAGCTGGAACATATTCTTCTTAGCAAAGTATCTCAAGAATGGGAAAAAATAGTATCCAATGTACTCAATACTACTATGAAATCAACATATAAGCACCTACATATTCATTTTAATGGTAAAACATAACAATAGTCCAGAAAGTAGAAGGAAAGAGGAGACAGAGGGGAGGGGAGATGGAAGGAGGGACAGTACTTGGGGGAACCTCCCCTAATGTACACGATACAATGGTACATTCCAAAACTATTAAGAAAAGAATATAATTGTGATGGATGTGTTAATCAGTTTAATGTAAGCATTTCGCATTGTATATCAAATCAGTCCACTGAATGCCATAAATGCATCAGTGTACACAGTTATGATTTAATAAAAATAAATAAACAATCTGAGAAGGTTTAATAATAAAATAAATAATCCAGCTCATCTTCCTGACTTTTGAAAAGCCAATAGAAATAAATGAGAAAAAAACTTAGGTTATAGGGTTTTTATTGAGCAGAAGCTAGACGTTGGCACTGACAACAAGAAGAGTGAAGACTTAGGATGTAAGTTATCAAATATTTTTAAGACCATGCCAGTATCATCAGTATTTTAGAGGAAAGTTTGCAGAGATGGCCCCTTACCTGTGCCTATCTTTATGGACCATACAAAGTCCCAGTCATATAGTTTTCTCGCTCTCCTTTTAAAATCCTTTAAAAATTATTCTTAGCTCACAGGCCACATAAAGGTTAGCCATGTGTAGGAACTGGATTTTGACTGCCAACTCTTAGTTTAT
This sequence comes from Galagoides demidoff, assembly GCA_963574575.1. Taxonomy (NCBI): domain Eukaryota; kingdom Metazoa; phylum Chordata; class Mammalia; order Primates; family Galagidae; genus Galagoides; species Galagoides demidoff. Next base: position 6,916 of record CAUYQV010092502.1, on the reverse strand, counting down.
TAAAGAAAAAAAATCTGAAACTCATTCAAGTTGCAGTTAAAGCCTCTTGCCAGGAGCTCACTGAGTAGCCAAGTCTACTCCTCACCTCTCAAAATGTTATCCATGTAGCCAATCATCTATTCAATGCACGTGTATGTTGAGCACCTACCAAATGCCAGGTATAAAGCACTGGAAATGTAAGTCAGGTTGTACTTAGAAGTTTATAGGGTTTGGTTTTACTGTTGATGTTCATTAATGGAATGTCCAGATATGAATATGAAGTCACAAACAAGTGACTTCAGGGTGAAAACACTAAGATATGGACAACAAACAAGATACTAACAAAGAATAAGGGGAGAAGCTATTAACTCAGTCTCAGAATTGTGGAAAATATGAGTTTCTGGTAGAAATGATGTCCAAATGAAGATAAAAGGATAAGTCAGAGGGTGAAGGGTTCAGGAAGAAGGAAGAAAAATTAGGTGCAACCTTTGGCAGGTGAGACAGAACTCGGCAGGTCTGTGAAAAGGAAAGAAATCTCCTGTAGCTACAGTAGTCATCGTTAAAAAGGGAGGAAAGCAGGTTGAGTAATGGATGAGGCCAGAGAGTGAAGCAGGAGACAGACTCTGAAGCGTCCCATAAGTCATATAACAGAGTGTCGACTTCGCCCTGCAGAGAAGGGGGGAAACATTGAAGGAGGTTAAGCACATGGAAAGTGCGATCCCCATATACACTTTAGAAAGACACCTCACACGAGTATGGCTTTGAGAGCTATTTGGAGGCAGAATTGATAGGCCTGTGTGGTTATGTGAAGGATTTTATGTGGCACCTAAGGGAGAGAAAAGCATCAAGATCGATGTCCGGTTATGGAATGTTTGCTTCACTTACATCGAGTTAATGTCTCAGACACAGTTGTGTTCTTTTCCTTTTGGTCATTTTCTACATGGAGAATCCCTCAGCCATTTTCATTAACCTCTTGAAATCCTATCCCTTTTCCAATGCTCAATTCAATCTCTCACTCCATAAAACCTTTCTTATCTAAAATGATTATATTTTTGTTTGTTTTTCTCAGCTGTCATATGATAGAAATCAACAAAATACAGTAATTCATTATGTTTTCTGAATGTTGTTATCCCTTCTTCAACCAGAACAGTGCTGGATGCAGAAAATTCAGGTGTCTATTCAATGATTGATGCGTAACTCTGAAAAGACAGTGCACCAGGTTGGCCAGCTACTACTACACACTCTGTTGTTGAAGACCTGTGGATCTCCATGGGCAAGGATTCTCAGACATTGTTGTAGATGAATCTATTGTCTAACAATACTTATAGAATTGTTTTTCTTGGCCTGTTCATATATTTTAAATATGACTAATTCCCTGTATTCCTACAAAGCAGTCAGCCTACAACTGCCCTTTCTCTGGGAAGACTCTAATGCCACTCTCATTGATGTCTCCCCCCACATTGTTGTCCTGATCCAATTCATGTTAACACTGAAGTAAGAGTATTTTTAATAGATGTTAGATTACGTCACTCCACTACTTAAAACACTTTTGATGGATTCAGTCTGATCTGAGGCGTGATGTGAGTAATTCTTTCGCATGCTCTTCCTCCTTTCTATGAGTTGCTCATTGCTGGCCATGGCCAGTGCCCTCCAAGTTGTCTGCCCTCTATGCCTTTTAGCTCACAGCTCTTTTTCATCACAGGAACATCCCGTCCATTATCCCTGCCACCTGTTGCATGTTTTGCTCAATTATTAACCCCTGTCTCTGCTTTCACTCATCTTCAATTAAATATCAATTCCCAAGAAATTATTCCCTGATCTCCTCCATCCTGAGACCCTTCCAAACAATTCTGAATCTAGGCTCATCTTTCAATTGATAGACACATTCCATGTAATATTTTTTTCCTATTTTCCAAATTGTTTAAAACATGATTAGATCAATGGTACATTTGACAATTTGGGGCATCTGAAAACTGAAGGAATCAACAGCCCCGCTGCTGTCTCCTACTACAATTATTGTCGTGTCTTCTATCTCTGTTCACCTGAAAAGCACCCTGAGGGCTGGTCCTGTCTCAGGCCCTCTTAGGACAATGCAGCAACTCAGCAGGTCCCTAGTCAGTCAGCTCTTAAACAGAGATTACATTGCTTCCCCCCCCCCCTTCTCTCTAAGCAAATGTATGGTTTGAGGTGATAAAAAAAATATTGAAGGTGGGCCGTCCCTGTGGCTCAAAGGAGTAGGGCACCAGCCCCATATGCCGGAGGTGACAGGTTCAAACCCAGCCCCGGCCAAAAAAAAAAAACTGAAAAAATATTTATTGAGGGATTTAGGAATATTTATATAATCTTGCCTCAAATTCACATGGCTGAAATATGCCTAGGAGAACTGAATACTTCCCAGTACCATCATTCACAATTTCTGCTTCTACACGAGCTCAAATTTCATGGTTATTTATTGTTTAGTCTCATTAACTTCTGCCTAAAACTTGTTACAAAATTAAATCAAACACTTCTGTAGAAATTAGTTCCCACCAAAAACGTCATGAGTTATTTTTTTCTGTTTATTAGATTACCAATGTATGGAGTCATGATGGAAAGAGTTTTGTTATTCACAACAATTCTTCTGATCCTTGCTGGGCCTAGCGCTGTGCTATCAACTTGTTCTCATTATGAAAACTATAATACTAGTAGCCAACCTCAGAAAGACTGGCTTGTCTTCATTCTGAATCTACATTGAATAAAATTGTCCACACTCTTTACTTAAATTTCATCCTGGAGACTCATTGTGCTATTTCAGAAGCCAAAATAAGTACTTTTGCTAGAACTGCCATAATATCTAGCAACTTCACGACTGGCTATACACCCAGAAGAAAAAAAAATCGATATATGGAAGAGATATCTTCACTCCCATCTGTATTGCAACATTATTCTCAATAGTCAAAACATGGAATCAAATAATCTATACATGGATGAAGAAAACTTGGTGTACATACACAATGGAATATTATGATCATAAAAAAGAATTAAATCCTATCATTTGCAGCTATGTGGATGGAATTCAGGGTTATTATGTTCAGTGAAATAAACCAAGCACAGAGAAACAAGTATTGCGTGCTTTCACTCATATGCAGAAGCTAAAAAGTAGAGTAAAAAATAGATTGGTTGTTCCTAGAGGCCAAAAAACAGAGGAGGTGATAAAACAAACAAAAAAAAATGGGGGAAAAAGAAAAGAGGAGCCTTTGAAACTGTTGGAGTCTAATAAGGGAAGCAGTAAGCACTGGGCAAAATTAGCCTTTACTGGAGAATTAACTCTCTTGGGAGGCTATAACAAAGAACCCAGGTTTTGCAATGAAAACAGAGATAGTTTCCACCTCTAGATCTGGCATTTAATCACTGTGTAATCTTGATAAAGTTGTCTAATATCTTCAAACCTTAGTCTATTCAAATGTCAAATAATATGGAAACCCCACTTAAACTTGTTTTAAAGATATAATGAGGGGCCATAACCATCCTCCCAAGTATGGTGGCAGCTGGGGGGGGGGGAGGGAGGTATTTAATGTCATACCTATGAATGTTGTTTAATGGGAAATGGTACATTGAACTAACTAAAATGAAAAAAATAATGTTAGAATAATATGTATAAGGAAATTTTTATTCAGTAGAGAAAACTTTCTGCCATACCCCTGCACATCTCCCACTCTCAGCCTCCCCATTTATCTTTGAGGAGTTGTGTTTACCTCCAATAATCGTTGGTAATTATAGAACTATACCATGATATATAGCCAGGTCTCAAATATAAAAGTGGAGAATTAACGCTCTAAGACATTAGCTATTACACTTAAATAATAGCAATTGGTCTTTGTGTTATGTTTCAATAATAGCATTAGCTATTAATCTTCTTACATTTAAAAAATTACAGGTTTCTTTAACAAATTAGCAAATGCGAGAATAAGGAATCAATCTTACATTATAATTACATTTCACAGCACGATAGTTATGTTGCAAATATCCTTGTCTCAGTATCTATCCTCTAGTTTAAGAACTCTGCTAATAAGTTCACTTTGAAAGGAATCAAGGCTTCAAAACTGAAGAATAAGTTTATTCTGATATGGATTAAGATAATAATTTTCAAAATGATAGATAATAAGACTTACCTTAATTGTAGGGGTTCTGCCTAATCATTTCAAGTGTTCTTAATATTTTCAAAAGTGAGATACGGTGTAGAATTTAAAATGAATTCAATTAGTGAAACTCATTTTAGTGGAAACACGGTCCATCGGTCCAGAAATGTCTCCTTAATTCTTCTTATGTGCCAGCACCAGAGCCAGATGATATAAATCACTATTTAAATGCTTTAAAAGACACTATTTCTGTCATTACAATGTAACAGGTAAACTTCTGATAGTCAGAATCACAGACACAAGAAGAGGAAAAACATTATACCATAAAGGTATATATTAACTTAATTCACTATACATATTTTTTTAATTAGAAACTGGAAGAGATACCATAGAAATGTAAAAGACAGTAATACTTGGAGAAATGGAGAAATAATTTCAGTAAAATAAAAAAGTAAATGTCACAAGTGAGTCCTTAACATGTTAGTCAAGAGCCATGTTTTTGTATGTATCATTACTAACAGAAACGAGGTGAAAAACACACAACTCGCTGCTAACCCGATTACCTCTTGGCAGAGAAGGAAGTTAACAGGGAAAGGAAGGTGAACAACTTTGCCATTTGCATTTTAGTCCCTATCAGTAATGTCTAAATTATTTATTCAAGACTATATTATTCCATAATGGAGAAAGTCTGTACCATCTGCATTCATAGCAATACAATAGAAACCACTCCGAAGTATAGGCAAAGTCATCCACTTATTACCTATTTTTTCCAAAGTATGGCTTGAATACATGGTTTGTTAACTAAATAGAACAAAAGAAAACCCTCCACTGTAATTCCTTACCAAAAGGAATGTATGCTGAGGAAATCATCAGGTGGTTAAATTAAATCATGCTGCATTTATGGGGAAGATAGATAATTGTATTATGTTCAGAAAGGTGTCTTAGGGCAGTACCTGGAGCTCAAAGGAGTAGGGCACCGGCCCCATATACCAGAGGTGGCGGTTCAAGCCTGGCCCCCGGCCAAAAAACTGCAAAAAAAAAAAAAGAAATGTGTCTTAAAAATCACAAATTTGGACTTGGCACATATGGCTCAAGTGGCTAAGGTGCCAGCCACATACACCTAAGGTGGTGGGTTTAAATCCAGCCCGGGACGGCTGCAACCAAAAACACCCGGGCATTGTGGCGGGCGCCTATGATCCCAGCTACTTGGGAAGCTGAGGCAAGAGAATTGCTTTAGCCCAAGAGTTTGAGGTTGCTGTGAGCTGTGATGCCACAGCACTACACTGAGGGTGACATAGTGACACTCTGTCTAAAAAAAAAAATCACAAATTTATCTTTAAAAGCAATTTCTGACCATTAAGAAAGTGACAGACTTATTGAGTCCCCCAAAATTAATGATAATAACAATACCTTCAGGGAGGAAAAATTTCTCATGGCAGAAGATGAGACTACAAAGGACATGATCAAATGCAACCCCAAGGCAAGAGCAGCTTATACGCAGTTTTATGGACCATAAGAGGAAGACAAGACCTTTGACCAGAGTCTGGAATGGTCGGCACAGCAGAGAACGGGGAACCCAGGCCTTAGGAGGAGAGTGAAATTCACTAACGAAAGACGTGGATAAAATGGCCTTCCAGACAGACAGAATGTGGTGAGCACAGTGCCCAGAAGTGGTATAATAGGGGAAATAGATTAAGTTAAATAGTATATGATCCCTGATAAAATTAACATGCTTTTTTAAAAAAATAAACCATATTGTGCACCCAGACATAAATGTACTGCAAATTACCTATGAATCTTGTTGAAATGCAGATTCTGATCTGGGGGGCTTGGACGGGGCCCGAGAGTCTATGGGCCTCACAAGCTCCCAGTTGAGGTTGGTTCTGCTCCTTCATCCACAGACATCCTTGAGTAACAAGAATGTGATACAGTTGACAAATTGTGTTAATGAAACATATCTGCTTCCTCTGGGAAGTCTATTCCAGTAAATCCACCTCTAAGATCCAACACATGTGAGATTCCATAGCGGCAAAACATTTCCAACTTCATAAGAAGGTAAACATTTGACACATTTTTCATCCATTAATTATGGTTTGATGTTTTAAATTGGAGTCAGATTTGTTGTGTTGGTGGTTGTTACTTTGTTACATGTTTTTCTGCCCTTGTCTTGGTTCTATAATACCTGGCTTAGTAAGACCTCTGTAATTTTTGACAGTCATTGTCATAGCAGCCTACAGTGGCATAGGAGAAGGAAATGAATTGTCTCGTCCTTGCTTAGCAGTGGATATTGTTATTTAACCCATGTTTACATAACATATATTCTGGGTTGGCCATGCAGCTGATTGCAACAACTTTCCTTTCTCTTATGGTTGAGGAAGTTTCCTTTCTCTTTCTCTCTGTTCTGAATGAATTGCTGAACCTGGTTTCACAGCAATTAAGAATTTCAGTCAAGTTATCTAGGACTTTCTCTGCACAATCCAGTTAAAGATTAAGTTACCTGAGGGAGGAATGTCAGGATCCTTCTCTGAATTGGTGACTATTAGAATTATCCCATAAGGATGAACGAAGTAAATACTGTAAACATTTAACACAGTGTACGGTGCATTCAAACTACCCACGACATGGTTAGCTTTGCTCATATTATTGCAGTGAAGTACACACCACAAGCACAACAGCCACAGAATTTGGGTATGGAAAATTGTACACCTGTTTCTCTATGATTAACTCCCTATGAGTCTTCATTCCCTCTGATGTTATCAAAGACTTTTTCCCTATTTAAAGACAGCAAAACAATGGAGTAGGGTAAGATTTTCTTTTAG
>CAUYQV010092495.1:0-64451 GCA_963574575.1 Galagoides demidoff | reverse complement strand
GGGATGTGTGTGCATGGAAACACACATGTATAAAATATTTCACTGGAATCCAGTTTTAGAAAAGAGGTTTTAGAGAAATTTGAGAATTTTTACATTCCTTTACAAATTTCACAGATGGGCTCGGCGCCTGTGGCTCAATCAGCTAAGGCGCCAGCCACATACACCTAAGGTGGCGAATTCGAATCCCCAGCCCGGGCCTGCCAAACAACAATGATGGCTGCAACCAAAAAATAGCCAGGCAGTGTGGCGGGCGCCCGTGGTCCCAGCTACTTGGGAGGCAGAGGCAGGAGACTCGCTTGAGCCCAGGAGTTGGAGGTTGCTATGAGCTGTGATGCCATGGCACTCTACCCAAGGGGATAGCTTGAGGCTCCGTCTCAAAAAAAAAAAAAAAGAGAAGGCCTCTCTCCTTGTCCTGCTTCTGGCTTTGCTGGTGGCCTGCTCAGCTCCTGACATTGCTCTGACATTTTTGTTGGTGCCTGTGGTCTGCAGAGCATAAGCCCCAGGCAAATGGACTTCCTGGGTCTCTGTCTCCCAAGCATGCCAGTGCCCGGCATGATCAGTTTTGTTGAATGAGTGGATGACTTGGAACAAGGCTGGTCTGGAGCGACATCAATTGGGGTGTAGAGGGGAGCCTCGGAGTCAGTTAACCCTCTAATGTCCTGTGGCCTGGGGAGTGCAGAAGAGACAGCTGCAGTCACAGTTTGTTCAAGCTTATCACAAGCCTGGACTTGTGATTCAGTGCTCTTCATACCTGCCCAGAGTCAGCCTCTGGACTAAGCACTCAATACCTGGGAGAACTTGGGTTCCCGAAGTTTTCTGTATGTCTGGGATGCTGTCGGAGCAGGAGGTAGGCAGCTGGCCCAATCCCATTCAGTTCTCTCACACCCACCCCAGAATGAGGGCCTGTCTGTGGGCCTTCAGCTGGCTCTGTAAGGACTTGGAGTTAACTTTGCCAAGGGCCACGCTAGTTTCCCTGGCTGAGGTCACTGACGTGGGCGGCTGGACGCTGATCTGACCAGGTCTCATTCCCTGCAGCTTTTCTTTTATCAGGATCAGGTGAGTTCTGGTGCTGAGCTCACCCGGGGAGCTGTCACGGGGCACGGGGAGACTGGAACAGACACAGAGGTTGGATCTTCCCTGAGGCTGACTATGGGTGTTTCCAGATCGCAGGTTATAGCCAAGTTGGGCGGGCCGGTTCTGTGCCCGGCCTCTGTCAGGACGTGACCCCACCAGAGTGCTCACCAATCACACGTGGGTCCTTCCCGAGAAGGTCTGGAGTAGGCCTGGAGCTGGGTGTCCAGCCAGCTCCCTAGAAGCCCTGTCAGGGCCATGTGCATCTTGCAGCTGGCAGGAGAGGTGGGCATCTACTGTGGTGGCAGATAAGATAAGGGGACCTCGGGGGTCCAAGGAAGGATTCTCAGTCTCGGCGCTGCTGACACGTGGGCTAGATCAGCCTATGCAGGCCTGTCCCGTGTAGCATCCTGGCCCTACCCATGAGATGCCAGGAGCACTTTACCCTCCGGCACTGTGACAACCAGAAATTTCCCCAGACCTTGCCATTTGTCCCATGGGAAGCACAGTCACCTCCCAGTTGAGAATCAGTGGATTAATCAGCAACAGTGTCACAAAGCAGAGGATATTCGAGCTGGGTCTGGAGGAGCGTGGAGCCAGGCCACAGCTTCCTTTCCCCAGCCTTGTTCCCCTCAGGGAGGCCTTAGGTCACCAAAATGCTATTGCTGATTTGTTTGCTTGTTTACCTCTGGTCCCCTGTCTCAGCCCCAGCCCCCATGCAGGAAGGGACATTTATCACATTCCCTGCTATATTTCCAGCACCTAGGAAGGTGCTGGGTGCTCAGGACGTGGTGAATAGTATTTGCTGAATGAATGAATTAAAGGAGGGTGTGACATAGGGCAGGTCAGCGTGGCTGATGTGTCAGGAGGCAGGACATGAACTTGAACTTAGCCAGGGTGGCTAACTTGAACTTAGCCTGGGTGGCCAGCATCTGATGTCTAGGAATTTTTGGCCAGGGAGTGAGCATGATGTGACTACTGTACAACTTGGTGCCCACCATGAACCCAGAGGGTGCCCAGGAGGGGTTACAGGCAGGGTGACTCTTGGTGGGGAGACCCTCCCAGCACTCTGCCGCCTTCCTCAGCAACAGCTGCCCTGGTAACTCCCACATCAGTCCTGGGGCTGCCATAACACCTTGCCACCCTCCCTGTGGCTTAAAACAACAGAACTCTGGGCTCAGCACCTGTAGCACAATGGTTACTGCACCAGCCACATACACCGAGGCTGGTGGGTTTGAACCTAGCCCAGGCCAGCTAAACAACAATGACAACTGCAACAACAACAACAAAAATAGCCGGGTGTTGTGGCGGGCACCTGGAGTCCCAGCTACTTGGGAGGCTGAGGCAAGAGAATCGCTTAAGCCCAAGAGTTTGAGGTTGCTGTGAGCTGTGATATCACAGCACTCTACTGAGGGAGACAGTGAGACTCTGTCTCAAAGAAACAAAACAAAAACAAAAACCAAAACCATGTTCTCTCCCAGTTCTGGAGTCCAGAAGTCCAAACTCAAGGCAGTGGTAGGTTGATTCCTTCTGGTGGCTCTGAGAGGAATCTGTCCTTGCTTCGTCCAAGCATCTGGTGGTTGCTGGTGATCTTGGTGTCCCGTGGCTGGTAGACAGCTCTCCCCATCTCTGCTTCTGTCTGCTGTCACCATTCTCCCTCCTTCTCTTCTTTCATATAAGGACATCAGCCGATCCAACATGATCTCACCTCAAGATCCTCAAGTGGTTACATCTGCAAAGACCCTTTTCCCAAATGAGGCCATTTTCTGAGGTTTCAGGCCTTCACCTGCCTCTGCCTCTGTCTTATACCACCTTTCCCTGTGGTCCCCGCTCTGTGGCCAGGGTGACTTCCTCCGTTCTTCAGTCCCCCTCCCTCCTGACTAGCTCTTTCTCACCCCTTGATTAAGTGTGTTGCCTCATCCCTGCAGCCTTCCTTCATAATAAAACCCAAAGTAAGTCCCCCTCCATCTGCCGGCATGTTGGCCTACCTCTTATCTCCAGAGCACTTACACTGTGAGATTATGTTTTTATTTTTGTGATCGTTAGCTGGGTACTACCTTTTATCCTCTCACTGTAGCAGAGGGGATGCTTTTCCACCCTGAGGGGACAATTGGTAAGGGGAGGGACACATTCTTGGTTGTCGCAGCTGGGAGGTGTACTGCTGGTGTCTGGCAAGAAGAGGCCGAGGATGTCACTGAATATCCCAGGACACCCCCTGCTGCAGAGACTAGTCTAGCTTCAGAGCCCATTGGTACCCAGACCGAGAACCCCCGTGCTGGACTGTACATTCCACAGAGGCACGGGCCCGGCCTGTCTGTCCACTGGCGTATCCCTGGCACCTGACCCAGTGTCTGACAGAGAGACACAGTGTATGTCCAGTGGAAGAGTAGATGACGGACACGGATGTTACGGAGGCCGGGGAACAGGTAGCAGGGCGTGTGGTAATGACCACACCCACCCACCCTGCCCCATACCCAGGTCCCGACATCTCAGTCAGTTTCCTGTTGGAAGGTAGAGGAGCACCCTGAGCTGTTGGGAGCTGATGACAGGCCTCCTGTAGTGAGTGTGGTCCCCAGCAGGTCGGCCACCTTGAATTCCCAGGAGACAAGTGGCTCCATATACCCCACCCCAGCCTGCACCACCACACTGAGACAGCTGCCCTGGAGGCGGGGCCACCCTGACCAGGCTGCATGAGAGAAGGGCCATCAGGATGCGGCCAGGTCCCCCCAGGGAGCTGTGGCTGCCCAAGAGGCTGTATAGTCCAGTGTGTGGCCCGGCTTAAGCTGTGTGACCATGGGCCAATTGCTTCACCTCTCTGTGGCTATTTCCCCACCTGCTGTAAAGTAGAAATAGTGATAATGACATCCCTCCTCACATTATCAAGGAGGTCAAATGAAGAAATGTGTATAAAGTGCTAAGAGCTGACCCACAGTAACATTTACAAAAGCGCTAGCTGGTATTATCATAAGCAAGAACTCCAGTCAACCTGGAGGGACCTGTAAGTGACAGCTGCTTCCTACCGCCCTACAGAAGAGAGGGGTGGGCGTGCAGACAGTGCAGGTAGCACTCCAGGGCATGGCCCACAGAAATGCCACGGTGTGCCCAGTCCCTGCCTTCTTTGTCATGGGAGTCCTCAGACGCCTTGGAGCCAGGCTTGCCCACTGGGGGAAGTGTCAGCTGGGTCCCCCGGCCCAGGTCCCCAACTTCTCTGAGCTTCAGCTTCCTTGTCTGCCAAAGGCAGAGATTGTGCCCACTTGCAGTGCCATGAGGCACCCAGAAATGACATTTGCGGAAGGCTGGGAGGTTGGGGGAGGCTGGCCCAAGTGGGGGCTGCTGCTGTAATGAAAGTGGACCTTGGAGGGGTGCCTGCCATTCTGGGAGGCGGGGTGGGGGCTTCCCAGGCAGCCAGACATAGCAGAGGCATCAGGGAGATCAGAAAGACGGCAGGAAAGCCACTCTGCTGGCCCAGCTCAGCCGGCAGGGCCCGCTGCTGAGGCCGTTGGTTTTCACAGCTGCAAGTCTGGTTTGTTTGGAGAGTGGCACCCGGAACAGCCTGGGGGGACACTGGGGAAGGGGGGCCCTTCTGCTGGTACTCTGTCTCCTGGGCTACAGTCCAGAGTGCAAAGGTCATGGCCTGCCAGATTGGCAGTGCTCTGTCCCCTGTGTCCCCTGACCTCCACAGGCTGGGTGGGGCGAATCCTTCAGCCCTTCACAGGCGTATGCACACGTGCACACTTGCACACACTCTACTGCCTGGGCTCCATGTTGGTAGGAAAGCTGCCTCCTGTCCCCAACTAGGTAGGCTGGAGCCAGCGTCTGGCCATAGGCCTCATGCCAGTGCCTTGCTCAGAACCTGCCCCACCCCCGTCACCTCCCTCTCACCCCTAACCTCCACATGTGGGAAGGAGGCTGGGGTTTGCTGACCCCTGCGGTATCCTCTCTATACGCTCCTGTGCTCACTCTCTGCTTCCCGCCTCACCCTGCTGGTGCTGTTGTCACGGGAGGCCCAGGTGTGTCACCCGCTTGCTCTGCTAGCAGCAGCTGGAATCTCGAGCAACCTTTAATTCCCCACCGCTTGCAGGCAGGGGGTGCGGCTGCTGTCTTTTCTGCACACCTCGCCCTTGATCTTCCCTGGTTTTATCTTCCAGCCTGCATTGCCAGAGGCGCCCCACGGGGCCCCCTCAATCTGAGCTGTGTGGCACTGGGCATAGGGCGCCGTGCACCTGCCCCAGTGGGGCTCCTTGCCGCATGCTGTCCCTTCCAGGAGCAGCTGCCACACGGGGTAATTAGAGGCTTGACACCAGGTGTGGACTGCACTGCCGCTAGCACCTCGGAGGGGTGACGGGGCTGTGACCTGCCCCTGCTGCCCGCTCCTCAGAGGGGCAGTTCATGAGCATGGGTGGCGGGGGCAGAGGAGGGGTGGGCTGGGCCGCCTCTCATGGCAGGCAGGCTCTGGGCCCAGGCCCCTCACAGGTGCAGGCCCAGATTCTGTTGAGCGAAGCTCTGCATGGCGGGCGGCTGGCAGTGAGCTGCCGAGCCTTCCAAAGGTAGCAGCCATCTGCACTGTGATAAAAAGCCCCGAGGATGATAAATAGACAAGTCGCACTTTTATTGGATTGCAGTTCGGGAGCAGCCACTTCGGGTTTGGCACCGTGTTAACGACAGATTTCTGCTTCCCTTGCAAGGCCTGGCCTCGCGGGGAGTGTGCCTGCAGCAGCGCCGTCCCTGGCAGGAGGGAGAGCTCCCCCAGCTGCCCCTGGCTGGCCTGCTGTGGTGGGTCAGCCCCTGCAGCCACACCGCCCCTGCTAGATTTCTGCAGGCTATGGGGGGCACTTCACAGCTTGCTGGGGCCAGGCTGATGAGTTCACATCCTGGCACTGACACCTCATAGCTGTGCATCACGAGGTGGGTTTCCTAACCTGTCTGTGCTACCAGCACTCTATCTGTGAAATGGGCAAATAATGGCATTTGCCCAGTGGTCTCAGTAGTCTCTGTGGGTGATGGCTGTGTGTGGAGCATTTGGAGCAGTGCCGGGTGCACACGCAGTGGGCGTTATGTAAATAGCAGCTGCTGGAGCCACGCCCTCCCCACCAGAGAGCCTAGCCTGGCTCTGGCACCCCCCCAGGCCAGAGCTGTTTGGGGTCAGATCTGGGGAAAGGGGGCCCACTCATTGGTTAAAAGCTCTGGGGCCAGATGGCCAGACAAGCTGATGGTCTACTGGTTGTGAGACTTTGGGCAGTGGCTGACCTTGCCTCTGCCTCAGTCTCCCCATTTGTCAAGTAGTGATAAAAAGAAAACTTAACCTTCCGGTGCTGCTGAGTGGCTTAAAGGAGATGATCGCTCTGAGCCCTCCTTCCATCTCCTGGCACATCACAGGGCGGGGCAGCCTTCCTCTGCCACACAGACTTACCTCTCCAGCCTCAGTTTCCTCATTTGTGTTCCTCAGGCCCCCGCTCCATAGCTCTCCCCACCTGACCACCTCTCCGTCTGCTCTGTACAGATTCTTCTCCCTTTCCCCCCTAACCCTACAGCCGCTCCCAGGGTCAGTTTCCTCTGATACCCCCAGCACAGTGTTAGGCACTGCAGGTACCATGTGCCCTGAACTGGACCCATTTCCAGCCAGGACACAGAGCAGCCTGCTCTGGGCACTAGGCATTGACCGTGCCTGGGCCGGTCTCTGGGATCTGAGGGCCCTGGGTCCACTTGGTCAGCAGGAATCCATGCCAGGCCCACCTCACCTGCTCTGTCCACAGACATGGATGGAAGTTGCCACTGAGGAATATGCAGCCTGCTCCAGCCTTCTTGGACCATTGCTGGCTCTGGCCATTCCAAGGTCCTGGTGGCCCTGGGAAGGTACCAAGTAGAGGCTCACATGAGCATGTGGTGGGCAAGGGCATGGGCTTCCAAGTTCAGGACGAAATCTCAGCAGCCTCCCTTGCACAAATGATATCTCTAGACCTCAGCTTTCTTATCTAGAACGTGGGGCTGCCATAAGAACCCACCAACAGTGTGTGCTGTGAGGATGGAGGACTCTCACAGGCAGAGCACACACTAGCTGCCGCCACTGCAGGGCCAGGCATTTGGTCTGTGCCATGTCCTCGTTTCACCCTGGCCACAAGCCTGTTGAGGTACAACCCCCACTTTCCAGATGTAGCCACTGAGGCTCTGCAGGGCCCGGAGGTTCCTTAGGATCCTAAAGACAGGATGTACCAGGGACTGAACTGAAAGTCGGTCTCTGCCCAGACCCCAGAGGGCTCGGAAATGAGGGACGAAGTGAAAGAGGACTTCAGGTGTGAGGCTGGGAGGCTAGCTCAGCCCGCAGCCTTGTCAGTGAAGGTCCAGAGACTTCAAGTGACGTGTCGGGTTACCCAGCTTCCCACTGGCAGCTCCACATACTCCTGGTCGGATGGGCTCTGGGCAGCTACTTTGTCCTGAGGGGCTGCTGTGCCATCTCAGTGTCAGGGGACAGGAACATAGACCTTAGTGGCAAAGGGCAACTCAGAGCTGCCAGGGAAGGACAGGCCTTGTGGCAGCTAACACAGGCCACTTGGTCCTCTCCCTCCTCCCAACACCACAGCTGCTATGGGCTCTCTGCCTAAGCTGCTCCATTGCCCTCTTTGGAAAAGAACACTTGGACATTGGGACCAGATAGCAATGACCCCAGGCTGAGGGTCTCAGCCCCACTGGGTGTTCCAGCTGCCCAAGAGCTCTAGAGATGCACCTGGACCCAACTGCAGGGATTCCGGGGTACACTGGGCTTCCAGATCCTTCCCAGAGCTCTCCAAGTGATTCTGATGTGCACCCAGGGTGGAGAACCCCTGGTGTGCAGGGCCCCACGCTCTTTGAATAGCTGTCAGATACAGAACGGTAGCAAAAGAGGCCAGCTGCTCAGGCCCAGGAGGGAGGAGGGGAGGGGGCGCTTTTGAGATGGTCCAGGCACCTGACACATGCTCACGTTAGCCCCATGTGGGGGATGTGAGACACAGGGAGCAGAGGTGGGATCCCAGGGTGGGGGGGGAAGATGTGCCCTCCTCTCTAGTGCCTGCTAAAGAGAGCAAGAGCCAGGCCTGTGGCCATTTCCTCTCCCTCCTGCCCACTTATTGGTGCTTCTTCCTCCCTCCATCTGCTGAATTAATGCAGACTGGCAGGGGGCAGTGGGGCGGGGTGTCCGGGGGCACCGCTGGCAGCCTGCCCTGTGCCGCCCACGTCCCCGGCCCTGCAACCCTGGGCAGGAAACCACCAACGTGTTTATGAAAGAGGCAGGCGGCAGCTGCTGCTAACAGGTGAGCCCTTCCCGAGTGGAGCCTCTCCCAGGGCCTCCTGGAGAAATCTGTAATGAAGTGCAGCTGTGAACTCCGGTTTTGGGTCAGAAAGGCAATTTCTCATCTCTCCTCGCAGCAATTGAGTCGAAAATCCAGGAGCTGTTTGCCTCTCCCGGTGCCTCCACCCCCTCAGGCCTCACACGCCAAGGCAGGAGGCTTAGGCCGGCGTCAATATTGACTCTGTCAGAGGCAGGTGGCCAGGGGTGCAGGAGGGAGCCAGGCTGGAAACCAAGCCTGGAGCAACCCCACGGGGCGGCGAGGTGGGAGCAGGGAGCAGCTGGCCAGGGTGTCCTGGGAGAATGGAAGGCTGTTTTTCCTCTCCTCGTAATTGGTCTTTGTGACTCTAATGGTGGCCCAATTCACGCACTGGCAGCACGTTGGCTGGAGACTCCCGCCGCATACCACATCTGAGGCATCCGCGAGGCGCCAGGCAGCTGTTCCTGGCCTAACTGACTTTTCTGGATCATTCTGGGACTAGAAGGGCCTAGAAAAACAAAGCCAGGGGGTGGCCAGGAAACCTCAGGGCCTCCCTGAGCTGGGCGAGGGCAGTGTGGTGGAGAGGAGAGCAGAACCCTGGAGTCCAGACCAGCCTGGGGACATGACCCTGCCTTGCCACCTTTGGCCACCTGAGAATCCAATTTCTGCAAGTCCCCTGATGAGCAAGGAAGCCTTGCCAAGTATACTTGATTAGAATTATGAACAAACAGCGGCTCTGATCCTCGCTTCTGGGATCGAGGCCTAGGAAGCCCAATTGCCTCCTTTCGTGCCCAGATAAGATGCCTGCAGTGACCACTAGTTGCCTTTAAAGAGGTGCCCAGAGATAGTGGTTGTGAGATGAGGCCTCTGGGTTTAGACCCAGCCTGCTTAGGTTTTGAGTGCTGCTGTGTGACCTTGGAGAGATTGCTTGACTTCTCTGATCCTGTCTCCTGTAAAATATAAGGGTTGGATTTGAAGATCCACTTTAAAGGATCTGATGATGACAATAACGATGACCAATAGTGACACCATTTCCCCTGTGGGGAATAAAAGACAAAAAGTGGTGCCGCCCCTGAAAGATGTGTCCCTGTAACCCTCTGTCCCCCTCCCACTTGCTGCCACACTGTGCCCACCAGGGCTCCCAGCTGGGCCCACCAAGCAAGGGTCTGCTCTCAGCTCCAGCGGCCTTCTCCCTCCAGTCCCTCAGGGTAGAATCTGAGCTGCCTGGTCGCACCCAGCCTCCCCGTCACGTGTAGGGTACATTGTGGCTGGCTCTATTTTAGGCACCTCACATCTTTTTTAAAAACCAGGCTTGCCAACATCTGACTTACACACAATAGCATTTACTGTTTCAGAGTGTGCTGTTGGGTGAGTTTGCATAAATGTACACAGTAGTGAAACCACCACCACCATAGTCAAGATACAAAATTCTTACCCACCCCTGAGAACTCTGCCGTGCCCCTTTGTGGTCATGCCCACCCCAGAACGTCATGTGGGTGGCACCGTGCGGTAGGAAGACTTTCACAGCCTGCATCTTGCACGTAGCGTGCTGTGGTGGAGGGTCAGCCAAGTTGGCGCACGCACTGGCAGTTGGTCCCTCTGTATTGCAGACTAGCGCCTCGAGTGTGGCGGTACCACACCTGGTTTGCCCAGCTGAAGTCCGTGGTCACCTTTCAGCCTCCTCACAGATCCCGCCTGCTCTGGGAGGCCGCATGCCTATTCCTCCTTTCTGGTTTGCAGAGAGACCCAGACTCCTATGGCATAAACAAAAAGCATCTCCATGGGACATCCATGTCTCAATGTCAGGTTAGACAAAGGTTGAAGATTCAAAGACTTGAGCTGGGCTGGGTAGTTGGGTTTTAATACAGTGAATGTGGGTGCTGAAGCCCGCCCCAAGGCCGGGTGGTTAGACCCATCATGTTTTGAGAATCAAGAAGCCTGGCACTCCGTGTCCCTAATTTGATGGCACTTGACAGCTCTGCCGATATGGTTATTTATCTATCCAACTTGTATAAGCTGGGACAGGCCAGCAGGCCCTGGCAGTTAACATGGGGTGGCCTGTCCCCACTTCGGCCCCTACCTCTCCCTCTTGTCTGGAGTGCTCATCTGAGGACCAGCTCCAGCTAACGTTGATGACCAGGCCACACCCCCCAGGGCCAGACTTCATTGATCTGGTACTGTAGCCAGAAGCCCCTGATCTAAAGAAGACAGATGCTTCTGCCAGCCTAGATTGGGTGCTGCCTCTGGCTTCCTGGGGCCTAGTTGCCCTGACTCCTCTGCCCTGGTGGACCCCAGGAAGGATTTTCCATGGAGGGTTGGGGGCTGCTTGGTGAGGGGAGGACCCCTGGGTGAGGTGTGAGGGCCCCTCGGCCAGCAGGATGAAGTCAGTGAGTGGACTGGACCAGCTTCCATTTGGTGACCCTGGGCTATTGGAGCCTCAGCTGCTGAGGGCTGGGGTGGGCTCATGGGCAGCTTTCACTGGGGTCTAGAGTCCAGGGGGCTGGGGACGGGCAGCCCTTGCCTTTCTGTGAGTGATCCTACTTAACTGGGCTCCTTCCTCCCCCTCTCCACACTTCCTTTCCCCACTCAGATATGGAAAGACCCCCCCAGATGTATTTCTAATGAAGAAAAGGGTCCAGGGCTGGCCCCGCTTGCTGGCTGCCCCTCTCTGAAGCCCTCTTGCCATAAAATATAAAACTTCTGTGCTCCTTGGGGCTCAGATGGTGACCCTAGGGGGGGCCATCCTGGTGACAGGGGCAGGGCAGACCACCGTGAGCTGAGGTTGCCCCAAGAGGGGCAGCGCGGCAAGGCACATCCTTGAGGCTCAGTGTCCTCTGCTGCTATGAGATGACTGTCCCTTCTCCCCAGACACATCTGCCTGAGAGTCATGTGTGGCAGCCTACTGGGACAGACACTACATTTTCTGGAGCTGTGGTAACAAATCACCCAAACTGGGTACCTGAAAAGAACACGTTTATTCTCTCACAGTTCTAGAGAAGTCCAGAATCAGGGTGTGGACAGGGTTGGTTCCTTCTGGGGGGGAGTGGGTCGCAGGCCTCTTTGCCTTCTGGTGGTGGCTGGCCATGCTCAGCAGTCCCTGGCCTGAGGACACGTCACTGTAGTCTCTGCCTTCGCAGTCATCTGGCCTTTTCCTGTCTTTCCCTCTCCTGTCTCTTTTAAGGATGCTCATCCTTAGATTTAATCCAGGATGGCCTTATCTGGAGAATCTTAATCTCATCTGCAAAATACCCTCCGTTTCCAAATACAGTCACATGCACAGGTGCAGGGGGTGAGGGCCAGGACATATTTTTTTAGGGAGCCACAAATCAAACCACTGTAGACACCAGGTGGTTCTTCAAAGTAAGCAGATCCCGCCAGCCAGGTCGCCTGAGTGCCAGGTCCTGTGCAGGATTTTATGTGCCATTTCCTCCTCTGTAAGTGCAGACAGACACAGGGGTGCCTTATGAGGCTTTGCAAGGGTTAGATGGGGGAGTTGAGGTAATGGCCCTGGACCAGTGCCTGGTGCTCCAGGGGCCACAGTGAGCATTTGCAGGTGGGACCGTCATTTCAAGTACATCTTCAGATTCCTCCACGTTGGCCTGGAGTCCCCCGATTCAGATGAAGGAACAGAGGCTTAGAAGCTCCACTCAGTGCAGAGTAGAGGTTCAAACAGACCTCACGGCCCTACTCAGGTCCCCTACTCAGGTGGCCTTGGGGTGTACGGAGGCTTCCCAGGAAACTGGAGGGACAAGCAGAGCCTTTGCCCGTGTGGGGCACCTGCTTGGCGGAGGAATGGTGGTCCAGACTCAGATCAGAGACAGGCCCAGGGAGCCTGGTGCTCTGTAAGCTGTCTCCCCCACATTTCAGACAGCTGAGACTTCCCATGTCAGGATGGTGGTGGGGTTTGGTTTCAATTTCTGACAAGCTTAAGAGGAAACATGACCCATTCATGTGCAGGCAGCTCTGTGAATATGAGGCTTTCACTCTTTCCACCATTGCTCTGCCCCTGGCTAAAATGCCCTTCCCTCCCAGGGACACCCCCTCGGTGTTGAGCCCTGCTCTGTGTGGCTTAGGAAAAAGTATGAACATGTATTATCTTATGTTTACCCTCGTGAGGAAGTCCTTGTGGGATCCCCATTTTACAGATGAGGAAACTGAGGCTCAGAGAAGTTAATGAGTTGCCCAGCTTTTCAATAACAGCTGGGATTCGAACTCAGGCATCTGGCCTCCCCTCTCAACTAGGCTGACCTCTCCTGTGTGCAGGGGAGGCTGGAGCATTATTAACACAGTCCTGGCACATAGGAGGGCTGCTGAAGGACAGGACAGTATTTGGGGGACACCTGTGCCAGACCCACAGTGTGCTGGTGTGTGGTGCAGAGGGGAATCTGTCTTTGTCTAGTTTTGACAGTGGATGGAGCTGCTGCATCAGGATGTAGTGAGGGAGAGTGGGGGGTGGTCCCAGGAGGGAAGGCCTTTGAGGAGGTACCTTAGTGGTGAGACCCCCAGAGCTCACACTGGAGCAGCGGGGGCCCCCACCTCCACCCTGCTCTGCCTCCATTGTGTGCTCTGGAGTTGGCAGCACACAGCCCACCATGTCCCACTGCTGTGAGGCCCTGGTCAGTGTGGGCCGGGCACCTTGAGGACAGGGAGGAGACAGTCATCTTCTGTATATGTGTGTGTGTGAGATTTTTGCCTTATCTGTCTCCAGAAAGGACTCAAGGTAGCTCCGTGGTATTTAAAGAAGATTAAGCTTAGCACTTCTAGGCAGGAAAATTGCAGAAGGGTGACGCCGTGCCTAAGAGGCTTCCTAGGAGGCTGTTGTGGTTACCCAGGGCCCTGGAGGCAAGAAGCTACTCTCTGTCCCTCATGGCACTGCCAGAGATGGCAGGACTCACAAGAGAGACGCTGGACAAGCTGTTTTCAAAAGAACATGCCGTTGATAGTCTAGGACAAAACAGGCCTTTCCTTGCTGAGTCACAAGAAACCACTCCTGAAAGAAAAGCTGACCAAGGGCTTCTGCAGCCTCCTTTCTGGAAGGCTTTGCCAGTTGGGCTTGAAAACACCTGATAAATGAGCCTCGGAAGTGGGTGACCTGAGATCACTGCTGGCCTCTGCCTTCCTGCCTTCCTCCTACCCGAAAAGAGAGGGGCAGCAGGGTCTGTCCCGGAGGCCAGTGGGATCTGGGGCAAACAGCCAGATAAGGGTGGGGGAGGGAAGGGAACTCCCAGCTTATCTGAGAAAATGCCAGGACCCCCAGCTTATCTGGGAAATTCCAGGACCCCAGAATGAAGAAGAGGTGGTGGGAGGAGAAGGGAGAACCCAGATTTCCACCCTCAGCCACAGCAGGGGTCCGGCTTGCCTCCCTCCAACCTGGCCTACAGCTGCCCACCTGGCCACGAAGCCCAGGAATTTGGCAGCTGCAGAGGAGAGGCTGCCTCTCGTTGTCCCCAACCTAGGAAGGGGTTACAGATCATCTTGGGTTTTTCTCCTATCCAAGAGGGTCAGCATGGTAGGTTCCTAAAATGTATCCTTGCCCCTGGACCTGGAAGCTGAGCTCATGCAAGCAGGGAGCAGGGTGAGGGTGGCATGGGCTCCCTCCAGGGCCTCCCCTCCCTGGGTGAGGTGGTGGTGGTGAGGCAGACACCG
Source organism: Galagoides demidoff (assembly GCA_963574575.1). Classification (NCBI taxonomy): domain Eukaryota; kingdom Metazoa; phylum Chordata; class Mammalia; order Primates; family Galagidae; genus Galagoides; species Galagoides demidoff. Next base: position 50,436 of record CAUYQV010092495.1, on the reverse strand, counting down.
GGGGCTGAGGGAGCTGCCCTGAGCCCCCTGCTGAGCCTGGAGAACAGGCCGGGGACTTAGAGCTGCACCTGCTCTCTGGTAACAATAATTATAGCAAATGACAGTGCTATGTGCAGGCCTTTACTTTACCCTGAGACACAGGCAGCCAGTATTGACCCCATTTTACAGATGAGGAGACTGAGCACAGAGCAGCGACCCTGTCCCAGTGCCCGGCTCCCACCTCCTAAGCAAAGTGGTGCCCCCACTCCCACCTCCTGCTCTAGGCTCCCTGGGCTCCCTCTGTGGCTCCAGCCCAAACTGAGCTGGCCTCTGAGGGCTCAGAGGAGTGGACCAGCCATCCCTAGGCACCCCCTTCCCCCACATCTCCATCTCTAGGGATACCCTGCTTGGCTCCCAGCTGGATGCTGTGGGACATTCCATAAAACACGGTTCTGCCCTCAGGGAGCACAGGCCCAAGTGGAAGCTATGAGGCCCCAGGTGTGGGAAGCTGCCAGGAAGGGCTGGAGCTGAGGGTTGAGCTCAGGAAGCCTGGAGCAGACAGTGCCCTGACAGAAGGGGTCGGGATCAGGCCCAGATGGAGAGGAGGCCCACTGCGTGCCAGGCCCAGGGGCAGGGGCTGCACACTGTAGGCAGCTCCCTCACCGGGGCAACAGTTCCCAAAGTGGGATCCCGGACCAGCAGCAGCATCCCCTGGGAACTCGTTAGAAATGCAGGTTCCCAGCTGGCCCCACCCAGACTTCCTGAGGCAGAAACACTGGGGGCAGAGCCTTACACAACTCTTGCCAGGATCCTGGTACCCAGTAAAGTGTCAAGACCCCTGTACTGTGGGAAACTGTAAGTCACCTTGTCATCTTCTTCTTTCTGATGCTAAACTTCCCTCCAAGGCCAGGGCGACTGTGCACCTGCCCTGCCCTGCCCCCAGGTCTCCATGGGCAGCAGTGTGCCCACCCCCAGGAGAACCTGCTGGTTTTAGTGCCTGCTGCTTTGGTCTCAGTGCCAGAGCCAGGACTGAGGACTTCCTTTTGCCGCTGTCTGTGACACCACATCACGTCATCTTCTGCTTACTCAGTAGCTTCTAACAATGCCTGTGCTCATTTACCCAAAAAGCTCGGCATCGGGGCCAAGGCAGGAGGCAGGTGGAATCATCTAGAACAACAACCCCGCCAGCCCCAAACACTGCCCATGGATATCCTCTGTGTCCTGTCTGTGCCCTCGAGTGGAAGGGAAGTATATCCCTAGTAAAGGACTTTCAAGCTCGGAGGGCAGGAATGGAGAAGCAGGAGGCCTTCCTAAGCAGGACCACCACCAGCCCACACTGGTCCTTGGTGCCAATTAGAAGAAAATACCTTTTCCTCTAGGATAGCAGTTCTCAACCTGTGGGTCGTGACCCCTTTGTAATAATGAAAATGCATCCTGCATATCAGATATTTACATTACGATTCATCACAGTAGCAAAATTAGTTATGAAGTAGCAACAAAAATAATTTTTTGGTTGTAGTTGTTGTTTTGGCAGGCCCAGGCTGCATTCGAACCCACCAGCTCCGGTGTATGTGGCTGGCGCCTTAGCTGCTTGAGCTACAGGCACCGAGCCAACGAAAATAATTTTATGGTTGGGGGTCACCAGAACATGAGGAACTGTATTAAAGGGTCGCGGCATGCTGCAACCCTTTGATACAGTCACTGCTCTAGGCAGACGTATCCTGTGCCCAGGTTCTTGTAGATGAGTAGAGGATTCCCTCCAGGTGTTCTTGTGCGGTGAACAATTTGGACAACCATACTTGGCAGTCCTGCCCCCAGGGCTCCCATTGGCTCCTTCTTTGTGCTCCTTAGAGCCCAACCCACTCCGTTGCCTTTTCACCCTGGGAAGACCAAAGTGTTCATTTCCACTGCCCTGCTTGATGTCTCTTGCCGAGTGCTTAGTGGGGGCAGGCTGGGGTCTGTGAACTTGTGTCAAGGGGTGGCTTAGAGGTAGCAGACTCCGGGGGATCACTTAGCCCAGTATGCCATTGTGCAGATGCGAACACTGAGATCCTGCAGGTGCGTGTGGCCTTGAGCACTTGCTGGGTGCAGAGCTGAATGAGCATTCACCCTCCCCTTTTACAGAGGAAGTTGCTAATGCCCAGGGAAGGTGAGCTGCTCACCTGAGCTCTCACACTGAGCTGACTGCCCAGCTGGATCTGAGTCTATACTCCTGGCTCCTCCTGGTGGCTTCTCAAAGGGTTCCCCCCAGGCAGCAGACCCCAGAGTTCCCTGGGATCCTGCTGTCCAGCAGGGGTGGGCAGGAGAGGCCCCAGATTCCCACGCTGGACATACCTTCACCCAGTTGCTGGCCTTGGGTAAGCAAGAACACGCTGTCCTGGGGGCATGTCAGTTCCCAGCTGAGTTCCTTAGCCAGATAAGATACTCCCCTGTGGCCACTTGAGCCTGAAACACCAAGTATATTCAAGGTCACATAGGCTGCCCCAGGGGAGACCTTGTGATCTTACCAGCAACCATTCCCAGCCCACTAGAAGCTTTTAGACAAACTGATGCCTGGCCCCCTCCTCAGAGATTCCAACATACCTGGTCAGCAGTGGTGCCTGGCCTGATATTTTCTTGAATTCCCTAACTTGTCATGGACACCAGGGGTGACAACCATGCCTCACCCTCCAGGGAGGGATACTGGACTATTTGGATTTGGAAACTGAGTTGTTTTGCTAATCTGGGAAAAAAGCACTGGGTAAAAATGCAAGGTAGATAGCCAGAAGTCCACCACTTCATTTCAAAGACAAGCTGCCAAGCAGAAAATGGGGGACTCAGCTTGGCAAGAGCTTAGGTGACTACTCCAAGCTGTGCCAGCAGGAGCTTGCGGTGACCTCAAACTGCCCGAGTATACAACACTTTGCAGGCATGAAGGCCAAGCATCCCTGGGTAAGGAACGTCCCCAGGCTGTGACAGGGAATGAGCTGAGGGAACTAGGGTACAAGTGGGAGTGGGGGTGGGTGTGCTGCAGCAGAGCAGATCCAGGGACCACTCATGAGAGTGGCTGCAAGTAAGGATGTGAAGTCCGAGGATAGCTGGGGAGAGGCTTGGCCCAGGGTGATGGAAGTTAGGAGATTTCAGTTCCACCTAGAAAGCAATTGTAACTGGGCAGCCCCAGCCAGACACAGCCCCATGCAAAGAGTGGGCTCTGGAGTGGGAGGGAGGCCTAGATTCTGTCATCCCACACCCTTAGGGAGCACCTGCTTGGAGGCAGGCCCTGCCCCTGCCCTGCCCCTAGTTGTTCTCAGAAGTTGGTTGCCAAACATGCCCTGGGGGGAAACTCTCCTCCTAGTTAAGAACCACTGGGGTGGCAGCACATTGGAACTTCCCAGGGAGCTTTAGAGGCTAGGAGTTTAAGGTTACAGTAAGCTGTGATGGTGCCACTGCACCCCAGACTGGGCAACAGACTTAAGACCCTGCCTCTCAAATAAATAAATAAACATTTATTTATTTATTTTTGAGACAGAGTTTCACTTTGTTGCCCTCAGTAGAGTGCTGTGGTGTCACAGTTCACAGAAACCTCCAACTCTTGAGCTTAAGTGATTCTCTTGCCTCGGCCTCCCAAGTAGCTGAGACTACAGGTGCCCACCACAATGCCTGGGTATTCTAAGAGATGAGGTCTGGCTGTGGCTCAGGCTAGTCTTGAACTCATGAGCTCAGGCAATCAACCTGCCTTGGCTTCCCAGAGTGCTAGAATTACAAGCGTGAGCCACTGCACCCGGCCAATAAATATTTTAAAAAGTAAGTACAAATAAAATAAATACTGATGCCTAGGAGCCTAGGTTCACTTGCCTAGGTGAGGCCTGGACAACCACCAGGAAGGGAGGGTAGGAGGGTGTGGGTTAATTTAAAAGCACCCCAGGTGGTTCTAATATGCTTCTAGGTTTGAGCCCCCCACACACCCCAGTGTAGATTGTTTCTCAAATTTGACTTGTCCTAAGAATCACCTATGTAGTGGCTCAAACTATAGCCCCTCCAATTTAACCAGAATCACCTGGAATTCTGGGCTGGTCAGGCTGGACTGAGTGTCCACAATCCCCTCCAAGCCCCTCTTGTAACCCCTACCGAGTTTCCTCTTGTCCTGCCCTCCAGTCCCTCAATTCCCCTCCTCCATCTGAGGCAGGGCCCCTCCACCTTCCCTGCTGCTGGAGAGCCAGCCCCACCCCCTGCTCCAAGCCGGGGGCTCTCAGCACCAGCTTGATTTAGTAGGCGGTGAGGAGGACAGCCCTTCAAGAGTCACTAAGAGCCTCGGTGCTCACAGCACTTATCTGGAAAGGCGAGGCCGGCAGAGCTGGGAGTGCGGTGGGAGGGAGTCCTTGGCAGGGTGGCTGCCAGGCAGGCTACACACACCCTCTGCTCCCAGCACCCCCCTGGGGGTCCGTGCTCCCTGCCAAGTGCTGGGGAGGAGCGCACCCCTGCAGTCGCCGCCGGTGGGCTGGGCTGAGCTCCTTAACGCTCTGAGTCCGGGAGCTCAGAGACCTCTGTTAGCAGAGATGTCAGGTGGGCTGGGAGGGAGGTGTCCTGTGACGGCTTCCTTACTATTGGGGGGCAGGAGACCCCCCCCAGCCTTTTGGTTGTTTGCCTGTCCCCTCCTTCTCCCTGATGAAAAATACAAAAGAAAAATGCGCCCGTGCCCAGGTCTGGGAGCCCCAGCCCGCGGGATGGAGAAATGAAAAGCGGCCCCAATTAGAGGCTTTGGTTCTGCAAACTTGATGCTCGGCACTTGAACTGTCACGGCGGAGCCTTAATTAGCAGCGGCGGGGGAGAGGTCAGGAACAACTCAGCAGTCTTGACAAGCGCGTTATCAAGTGCAAGGGAGCGGGGGCTGCCAGGGCGCGCGGGCGGGGCGGGAGGCGGCGGGGGCGCCGCGGCGCGGGGGTGGCGGGGAGCAGGCGCCGCCCGGCCCGGCGCGCGGGGGAGAAAATGGTCGCTGCCAGGCGGCCGCGCGGCCCCGGCTGCCGGTGCGTGGGGGCGCGGGCGCGGGGGACGGCGTGAGCGGTGGCCCAGCCCCCCCTCCCCGGGCTCGGCGCGGAAGGCAGTCAGGGCGCACAGCCCGCGGGGACACCTGGCTGCTCCGTGACACCCCCCCCCCAAGAGCCCCAAGGCTTCCTCCTCGGCCTCCTGCGGTCCCGTGACCTCCTTGGCCCCTCTCGCATCACCCTGGGTTCCCAGAGACTGGCGCGTAGTGGGCAGGAGGGGCGCACGGAGCTTGAACGCATCGCCTCCCTGCCGCTCGGTGACCCCCAGTCGCCACTGTGGGCTATGCCGGAAAACCCCTTGTAGAGTCCCGCGGGTCCCTTTGGCCCCAGCGAGGTGGCAGCATGCTCGGCATGAAGGCCTGGTCGTCCCTGCTCCAGAATCTAAGTAAGTGGCCCCCCTGCAGCCTCGCGGAGAGGAAGACGGGGGAGGGTTTGGGAGGGAACTTTCTGGGGCTCATCTCCTACCCCCAGCGAGGACCGGCTCTCTAGCCTCATCCTCCTGGGAGCCCTGCACGTGCTCCCCAGCGCCCTGCTACTCAGAAAAGAAGCTATCGATTTATTTATAAGTAGAAAAGCCCCATGTGCCCGCGATCTGACGATGCCTGTGCACTTCTAGGGCGGTGTTGGTGGGAATGGCCTTCACACTGTGCCTGGGCAGGGGACCGCTTGCATCAGGCTTTCTGCCATTCAAGACTCTCCATCCTGGGGGTGGGGCACAGCCCTGGCGGTGAGCCAGGAGGCCAGGAGTAGGGAGTTGTATGTGTGTTTCTGTCCCTCCCTTGAGCAGGTGACCTGGGCTGTGTCCTGAGGCTTCAGATGCTTCACTGCTGCTTACCCTCTTCCTGGGCTGCCCTGGCCCCGTGGTGGGCCCACCTCAGGTGTCTGGGTAGGAGGACTCTCTGGTGGCATTAAGACCTGGTGCTGGTGGCTCAGGCAAGGAGAGCATGAGAGTGTCACAGTGGGTACTACCCATTGGTCCTATCCCATCCAAGAGGGACTAGCAGGCCCTCTGAGCCCAGGGGACAGGGGGCAAGGACCTCTTGGGTCCTTGGTGGAGAGGCAGGTAGAGAAGGCAGTAACTCAGGTCACTTCAGTGTACGTTTAGTGACAGAATGGGCAGGGACCCTGGCCTCAGGGCAGCTCCCTCCCATGCAGGCTGGGACAGACTGACCTCTGGGCACCTCACCTGCTGGCCTTTTCCTTCAGGTGGGCCAGGGCCCTGCAGCCCCTCCAGCACCCCACCCCCTCACACCAGCCCTCCTGCCTTCCCACTGCCCCTCAGCTCTCTGCAGGCACCTCTCTGTCTGTTTGAACTGCAGCTTTTAAAGCTTTTTGCCTTTTGAAAACTCAGGGGGGGAAGAGTCATTTGCGGAGAGGTCGTGAACGGTTGGTGATTATAGTCCAGTGGGTAGAAAGAGCTTAAAACAAATCCCTGTCCATCAGATGTCGGCTTAGGCGGTTTCCAGCGCTCTCCTGGGGGGCCCAGGTGGGGGGCAGCGGCTTAGAGAAAAGGGAGGCTTTTTTCCTCTAAGCTAAGTGAACCTACAAAACTCTTCTCACCGTGGTGTTTGATCACAGCTCCCCCCGTCTGCTGTCCTCTGATTGTCCCTCCTCTGGGTAGAGGAGGGGGCCCTTGCAGCCCCAGAGGGCCCTTCACCAGCTGTGTGACCTTGGCCCGGTCACGCAGAGTATCAGGGCCTCTGTTTTCCCCCAGGGATGATGGTCATGCGGGTTACACGGGGTGTTCGTGCTCACAGACCTAAGGAATGTGCCAGACTGATGTGCACCTGGCCTGCAATGTGTGCTTGCTACATCCTGTGCAGCTCCCTGTCCCCCACCCCGGCCCCCTGTCAAGGTGTAGAGCTTGCTATGTCTCCAGAGCCAGGCTTAGTAGGGCAGGGAGGAGGGTGCCAGTGGAGAGGCCAGTTGGGCACTGGACTCAAATGGGGCCCCTCACGGATGGAATAGGGGCCCTCCATGCGGGCCTCCCCCTTTTACCTGTGGTCACCATTCCTTGGTCCTCACAGCAGCTTCAGGAGGGAAGTGCAGGCTTTGTGTCCTCTCATATTTGGAGGTGAGGAGACAGATGGCGCTCACTGCTTGGGGCCATACAGCTAATGAGGAGGTGAGGGGAGAGCCTGGGCAGTCCCACCCAGGGCCACATCCCTGGCTGGCCATCTGTGGCTGTCAGGTGTCTCTTCTTTCTGATCCAGAAAGATCTGGTCACTCTGGTGCCCACCACCTCAGACGCCTCTCATTCCCCACAGGATGTGGCCATCTGGTGAGAAGCTCACCTCCTCTGTGGCCTGCCCCCATCTCCCCAGCCCTCAAGCCAACTGAATTTCTGCCGTGCCTTGGCTGTTCCCATCTCTGCTTGGGTACCTTGGCTGTGCAGCAGGGATATAAGAGAGCACCAAGGCAGAACTCCTGTCTTGGTTCTCTGTTGTGTTATTGCTGTGTGACTAGAAGCTAATGACCTGACCTCTCTGGGCCACAAACTCCCATTTATAGAACGGAGATTGTGGTCCTGTCCTGCTAGGGATGTGAGTCGGCCCAGTTAGTAATGGCTGCACACTGTCAGTGTTATAAATATCCATTGTTTTTATTCTTTCATCCCCCTAGGAAGTCCTTCCTGCTTCTCCTGCAATCTCCCAACACCTCACAGCCCAGCTTGAATGTCAACTCCTCCAAAAAGCCCTCGGATTCTGCCCTACCATAACTCATTTCTCCTGCCTCCTTTTCATTCTCATCTCAGAATCTCCCAAGGTGCCGAGCATACAGTAGGTGCCCAGTAAATGCTTGTTGGGTGAGCAGAGGGTGACCATATTCTGGCTGGCCCAGTGAGTGTTCTGTTCCGGCTCCTGGATATTCAGTGAGTGCTTGGTTCTGGTGCTCTAGGTAGTTGGCCTGGATGCTGTGGGATGCCCTACAGCTGTTTCCACCTCCCCTGGGAGGGTGAGCTCATCGGTGGGGGCGGAGACCCAGCCCTGAGAGCTGAGTGTTTTCCTGGGTCCCAGAAGGCAGGTTCACATCTCAGTGACAGCAGTCAGGTCAACTGTGGGAACAGTGCATGGTCACTTGGGTGGACCATGTGGTCAGCTATTAAATGGACGTAGGGTGGGTCGCCCCCAGAGCCGGGTCAGAGTAACCCAGCTGCCTGCCAGCTGACTGCTCTGCACAGGGCAGGCTCATTGTGTATGGAGATGAAAGGCTAAGAGCAGTCCTGGGAGCTGGCAGGGGCCATCTGAATTCCACTGGCCCCTTGTCTGGCTGCTGCTGCTAACGAGCCCAGAGCAGGCTCTGCTCCCTGAGACTCCACAGACAGCCTCACAGGGGTCCTGATGGCAAGGGATGGCAGCCGAGCGTGTTGGTCCCCAGGGGTCAGCAGTGCTGGAGGTGAGCACAGACAGCATATGTGAGCCCTGCAGAGAGGGCCTGGTGGCTGCGAAGTCTCACTGGGGGCAGTGACAAAGGTGGCCTTGTTTGTGTTTATGTCTTCCAGTAAGTAAAGCAGAAAAACCACTTCTAGGTTTACAGACTTTAAAAAAGTCCCTGGAGGGCCTCAGAGAGGAAAGACAAGGCTGAAGAAGAAGTGGGCCTGGGTGTGTGACAGGGGCTGGGTCGGGGGACCTGGGCTTCAGTGGCCAGGTGAGGACGCCAGGCCCTGCCGGTTGGTGTGGGGCACTCATGTCTCTGTCCTTGCCTGGGCTCTCAGTCGGGAGCCTGGGTCCGGAGTCAGCCTTCTTTACAACCTCCATCTGCCTCTTCTCAGCATACCTGTCTGTGCCTCAGTTTCCTCATCTACAAGGGGAAGTTCAGTAGCACCTGGCTTGTCCCCATTAGCTATTGATACAACAAACTGTCCCTCAGACAGTGGTGGGCATTTGTCTGCTGTGAATCTGGGTATAGCGAGCAGTCTGGGGTCTCCAGTGATATGGTTAGGCGGGGCTAGGTTTGGGTTGTTCCGCGCATTCTCCCTTCCTATCTGGTGGCTGGGCTGGGAAGGTTCAGACTGTGTTGGTCTCTCTGCCCCTTTCCTCCTCTTGGTGGCCTTAGCTGGACATCTGACATGGCCCCCAGAGCCAGCATCCTGAGAGAGACTAGCGGAGGGTGTGTGTCTTGTCCAGACTGGATCTCCGGAGTCACCTGGCATCACTTCTGCTCTGATGCAGCCACCAAAGCCTCTGTAGGTTCAAGGGAAAGGGGCAGAGGTTCCGCCTTGGGTGGGAAGAATGTCAGAGAACTTGTGAACGTGTTTCAGAACCACCATGCACCTCCGGGGTGTTGGATGACACGGTCAATACGTGTAAATTTGGTAAATGTCCAGTTGTCTCTGAGCTGTGACCTGAGACAGTCTTAGTATCTGAAGCCACACGTAGCAGCAGAGGAGAATGAGATGTGGGAGGGATCTGGGGCCGCAGATGGACCTTCTCCTGTGTTAGGATTTCCTCTCTGCTCATCCCTTATTTTGTTCTAGAGTGACCCCTGGTCTCCTCCTAAGAGCTGTTGCCCCCCCGCCCCCGGCCATTGACGGAGGTCCTCCTGGTAGGTGCCTCTCACCTGTCTGGGTTTTGTGTCTGTGTTTAGAGTTCCTTGGACCACAAGAATGGGGGAAGGCCCTGGAGGAATGGGGAAGATCCCAGAACCCTGGGCAGGTACAAGGCTTCTAAGGGTCGTGGCTTCCCTAAATCCATGAAGGGTTAGACCAGCTTCTCCTAGGGCCCTTCTCAACCATCCCCATCACCTATCCGTAGGCCCCCACCGTGGAGAGCTTTGAGCTGTGGAGGGCCATCTGCTCCCAGGTGTTGGTAAAAGTGGCTGTCTTTTCCCATCTGTTGATGTCCCAGAGTACCAGCTCTGGAAAAACAATGGTGCAATAGTGTCTTAGTGTGCGGGTGACACTGTAGACCCTCTGTATGCCCCCAAATCCATGTCCCCCTAGGAACCTCAGTGCATCCTTTTTAGGAAGTAGGTTGTTTGCAAATGTAATTAGTTAAGGATCTTGATAAGAAATCATCCTGGGTTAAACTGGGCCCTAAAGCCAATGACAAGGGCCCTTGTAGAGACAGAGGAGAAAACGGACACAGAGGAGAAGGCCACATGGAGATGGAGGCAGAGATCAGAGGGATGTGGCCACAAGCTAGGGGATGCTGGCACCCACCAGCTGTCAGAGAAGCAAGGAAGGTGGCTCACCTAGAGCCCCTGGAGGGAGTGCTACCCTTCCAACACCTTGATGCTGGACTTCTGGCCACCAGGTCTGTGAAAGAAAACATTTTGTTATTTTAAGCCACTCAGTTTGTGGCTACCTGATAAGTCAACCCTAAGACAACACACCATCTATCACCCACATAGTGATTGAAAATGTCTCCTAATTTCACTCACTGGGGGCCCCAGCCTCGTGGGGCAGCCGAGAGAATCAGATCTGGCTTTAGGTCGTGTCCTGCCACCCCATAAAGCTGAGATGTCACTTTACCTCTCTGGTTCCTATCTCAGGTGTGGTAAATCAGCCATTCTTACTAGAAGGAGGACATTCTCCAGTCTGAAAAAAAACTCTGGCTCTTCTCCAGATCAGCCACCCAAGTGGTCACCGGACAGCAGAAGATCAGGGTTACCTATGGTGGAGAGGGGAGCTGGGGCTGTGGCCATTTGAAGTGTCCCTGGCTGCCCTGGTACCCTGTCCTTGCCGTGATTCCTGTAACAGTCACATGGGGGAGAGCTGCTCTTGCCCTCCCTGCCCAGGCCTGAGGTGCCACCACCTCTTGTGACTGGAGGCACCTTCCTGGGACTTGCTGGTGGAGAGGGTGACACACCTCTGGCATGGTTGGAGTCCAACTGGGGTACCTTCCATGGAGTGTAGAGTTTGGCAGGATTGTATGGGTGCTCCCAGGAAAGCTCCAGTCACTGGAGGGGCAGGCAGGGCCCATAGCCATCAGGCTGCTGGCAGCGGGCAGGGAGCCGGCCCCCTCCCACTCACCCCACAGCTGCCAGGGTAGAGAAACCCTGGTGACCCAATCAATGTTTCTTTTAATTAGAGACAATTAAAACAGCGTAATGGTGGAGGTTTGGTAGCTTCTTTAGGAGGAAGCAGAGAGCCCAAACAGAATCTAAAAAAATAAAAAGATAAAATAAAACCCAGTGAATTTTTAATAGTGATTATCTCCTGACACATAGCGCGTTGCCATCTGGCAGACATGCAGCCCACTGAAGCTTGCTGTTGGCGGGGAGGGGGCGGTCGGGGGCTCCCGCTGCCAGCCCGGAGCAGGAGCCTTCGAGGCACTCCCTCGGTGGCCATCAGTGAGTCCAGCCACATCAGAGGACCATGGCTTGGTCCTCCCCCACCACCTCTGGGCGTGCTCAGCTGCACCCCTCATTTTGTGGACCTCTGCCGGGATCTGCAGGCCCAGATGAGAGGCCAGACTTTTGGCGTTTCTGGTGGGAGCCATTCCCCAGCTCCAGGGCCTGCTGGGCACACGGCTCTGCCAGGCCAGAGGACACCTAACTTTAGTGACAGGCACTTGAGGATTTCATAGCACCAGTCACAGTTATGGTTTAAAATGAAGATGATAACACTGGTTGCGTCAAGCCAGACACGGGGCTTATAGGTCATCCATCCCATGCTTAGGTGTCTACCTGGGGCTGGGCCGTGCAATGGGGCTGGACCCTGAGAAGTGTCTAGTGCGAGAAGTCTTCTGGTGAGTAGTTACACCTGCCGATGTTTGGGGCAGGTGATTTTCTGACCTGGGCTCCTGATCTGTGCGCTCAGCTAGACCAGCTTCCCTGTGCTCTTCTGCTAAGTGCCAATAACATCTCCCCAGGTGACAACCCAAAATGGCCAGTTCTCTGCTGAGGAGGGAGCTGAAAATGGCCCCAGATGAGAAATCTTCCCTCAAGGTGTGTTATATTCTGTAGCTGCCATAAGAAATATCCATAAATTGGGTGGCGGAGAACCACAGAAGTTCTATACCCTGAAGTCCACAATCTGGGTGTGGGTATTGGCAGGGCCGTGCTCCCTCTGGAGTCTCTAGGACAGGGTCCTTCCCTGGCCTTCCGGCTTCTGGTGGCTCTGGGCAGTCCTTGTGTGTGGCCACACCACAGCCAGCTCTGTGTCCCATCTCATGAGGCCACCTCTCTGCCTGTCTGTGTGTGCTATTCTCTGCATGCAATTCTCTGCTTCTTATAAGGAGACCAAGGATTGAATTAGGGTCTACCATACCATATCCCAGCATGGCCTCATCTTAACTAACTACATCTGCAAAGACCCTATTTCCAAATAATGTTGCATTCTGAGGGCCCAGGTAGCCATGCATTTGGGGGGACCTTGTCCAACACAGCACAATTCAGCAGCGACTCACGGCCCAACCCGGCCTCCCTACACTGTGGCCCAGGGCTTGGTGGCTTTGTTTACTTTCATTGGAGATGACCTAAAGGCAAAAGGTGGGGTCCCAGAAGCCGTCACCATTGCATAGATCACAGTGAGCTAACTTGGCGAGCATCAGACCTCTCGCAGGCCCCCGCAGCCCCTCTCTTGCTCTGTGGCTGGCAGCTGCACTGACTCCATCGCTCTGTGTGTCTGCAGAGGGCCCTGGGCCCCGGCCAGCGGGGCTTCTCCCTGATGTGTGCACACGTTGTGGGGTGAGGGAGGCTGAGCAGTTCCAAGTCGGGGTGCAGGGTGTGTCCACTCTGCGCCATGGAGCCAGGTGGACCTAGGGAGTGCTTTGCACACTGTACAGTGCCAAGGTGGCAGCTCTGAGCCTCACACTCCCGTGTGGTCCTGCAGAGTGCTGGTCAGCAGCAGGGTCACACCCCTATGACTCTGATCTGGCAGATGACCTCCCAGCTTTCATATGGGAAGTGTCATGAGGTGACATTTAAGCCCAGGTCACTTAGGAGGGTGGGAAGCCCTATCCATGCAGAAACTCCTCCCTTTAGCACTGACCTGGAGCCAGACTTTGTCTGGGGCCCTGAGGGGACAGGTGTTGGTAAAACGTCCAGATTACTGCCCTGGGGAGCTTGTGTCTCAGGCCATGAACAGTGAAAGTAATGAGTTTAAAGGTGCCGAGTCCTATGGAAACTAAGAGTGCAGGGGAGGGGGGCAGCTGCAGGATTAAGGGGCTGCCCCAGAAAACGGGAGGCAAGAGGTCCAGGACCTAGTGGGTCGGGCTTCCTTCCAGGGCTCCAGAGGAGGACCCTCCCTGCCTCTGCCACCTCTCTGCCCCCGTCTTCAGGTGCCTTTACACCACGTCTTATGGACACACGTTGTTGGATTACAGCCCACCCAGATAAGCCAGGATGATCTCATGCAAGATCCTTAACAATCGCATCAGCAAAGACCCTTTTCCCAATATAAGGTCACACTCACAGATTCTAGAGTAAGAAGTGGACATGCCCTTTGAGGGGGCCCCTCATGCAGCTCACCCCAGGGGGGCAGTGGAGATCCTCCTTAGAAGGGACTTTTGGTGGAGCTGGCCAAGGTGATGTCTGGGAGGGAGGTCTAGGCAGACACACAGCTGAGGCCAAGGCCCTGAGTCTTCAGGAAACAGTGAGGAAGCCTGTGTGGATGGGGCGGCCATGGGACCTTTACTGGAAGTGAAGCGGGAGCCCTGGGAGGATCAGAGGAACGTAAGCTGATCCTCCTCTGACGAGGTCCTCTGCTGTCCCATGGAGGGTAGAGCATGAGGGCCAGAGTCGAAGCAGGGAGATCCACAAGTTGGCTACTGCAGTGGTCCAGGCCGGGGCAGAGAAGGGGCGGAGAGGTGCGGGTTTGGGCCCTCGGTCCAGAGGGAGTGGGCATCTTCGTGCAGCCACCAGCTGGCCTGCCTGGGTTCTGTGCTTCCCAGATTGTCTAGTGATTGTGTAGCTGTCTTCCCAAGCAGCTACTTCCACCCTTCCTCCCATCCTGCCACGCTGGCAGCTGCTGTCTCCTGGAGGAGAACAGCTGGATTTGTGCAGGGAAGGAGGCGGCTGGGGGACCCCATAGGTGGGGACAGAGAGCGGCTGTGCCAGCCCAGGCAGGAGTCACGGTTCCTCTTCCTCTCTACAGCATTTCCCAGAATGGAACCCCAGTGCCTGTGCTGATGGCTTCACCCAGCACTTCCCTCCTCTCCCCTTCTCTTCTCCTTTCCTCTTCCTCCCCCCTTTCCCATGCTCCCTCCACACCCCCTAGCTGCCCTCTGCCTGGGAACTGAGCCTCCAGGGCCCCTGGGAGGGGGGCTGCCTGGGGTAGCAAGATGCTGAGGAGTCCTCGTCCAGGTTCCGAAATGAATGTTGCCTTTAATACTCCATCCTTCAATTCTTATCTCCTCTGATTTATTGGACGGACCCCGTGGCGCTGACGGATTCGTGGCTGGGACCTCGGCGTCTGAATTTCTCTGTAATCTCCCACTCAACTCTGTTCTCCAGACGTCTCTAGTTTATCTCCTGATTCAGTCAAGGCGACCCCATGTCCTCTGTGCCACCGCTAATGTGGCCCAGGGACGATTTATCGTCCCTTGTAATAACATCCCCGATGGATTAATTGACCCTGCTGCGACAGGCGGCACCCGCTGACCCCCCGCGTCCCAACCTGCTTGGACAGAGTCCCCACTTTTCTGCCTCCCTTCCCCTTTTCTGCTCCAACAGCCCAACCCCCACTACACCTCCTTAAAATCAGGGGCCACCGGGCAAGGATGTTTTGCAGGGAAGTTTGGGTATGGACAACCACATTGTTTAGATCAGTGGTAGAGACTCCCCAAGAGCTGGTCCCCAGCCCACTGTGGCCCAAGAGTTAGGGTCAGGTAAGGAGCCTGTGGTCTGTTGGAACCGGTAGTTACGCTGAGGACTGATTATTCTGGATGATGCCAACTCTCACCTTCAGGAACCACTTATTCGTAGCCTCAGTTCCATCTGTGATGCCTGGGTGATTCCGGGCCTTGTAAATCTAGCCACAGGCCCTGTCTAGGTGCCAAGGCCTGAAATGTCCCTGGTAGGGGGCTCTTTCAGGAGGGGGATGGAGAGGAAGAGGAGGCAGGTCTGTGAGGATGCCTGTCTCTGAGGCTCCCAAAGGCCTGTGTGGTGCTGGGAGGGACTGAATATAAGGGAGCTTCCATGGCAATCCAGGGGTGCTGCCAACACTGGGGTGACATTCAGGGAATCATCTCACTGGGGACAGGTCAGGGGTGGCAAGGTCCCTGGGTATGGTCTGAACCCTACCTCTGACATGCATACAATACTTCCCCAGGAGGTCAGCAGCGTGCAAACCTGGCACCTCACACTATGCTTTAAACTCGACGTGTTTGAAGGATGGTGGTTACCACCCTTGCCTTTTATTGGTAGTTTGTTTAGCAGTTTTTGGCCGGGCCAGGGCTGGGTTTGAACCCACCACTTCTGGCATATAATTAGCCCTCTACTCCTTTGAGCCACAGGCGCCGCCCATCACCCTTGCTTTTTCCCCCGCACCCCGTCCCAGCCAATTTTGGTTCCTCACGTCCTGTCTGCCTCGAGGCCTTGATACGTGGTGTTCCCTGTGGACCCACGTTCATGGGGCTCTGGGTTCCGACACATCCCACGTTCCTGTGGCTCTGGGTTCCTACACATCCCACGTTCCTGTTCCTGTGGCTCTGGGTTCCTACACATCCCACATTCCTGTTCCTGTGGCTCTGGGTTCCTACACATCCCACGTTCCTGTTCCTGTGGCTCTGGGTTCCTACACACCCCACGTTCCTGTGGCTCTGGGTTCCTACACACCCCACGTTCCTGTGGCTCTGGGTTCCTACACATCTGCCTACACAAAGACACACCTGTCTTTGTGCCTAGAATGTGAATACAGGAGGTGCTCAGTCAAGACTCTGAAGAAGTGTCTGTTGGATGTACTTCCCGACTCCTTAGCCTAAAACTAATCCAGTGAGAGACTTTCTACAGAGGGCCACCTGTTGTGAGAGGTGGCTGCCAGGCCCCCCTGGTCAGACCCACCCTGGACCCTCCGCCACTCCATCCCCTCAGCATGCTGCAAGCCCCTCCAGCCTCCGAAGCTCTTGGTAGCCACTGGCTGGGTACAGAGGAAGGTCTTAGGGTTTGGGGGTTTTAACCAGTTTTATTGAGATGTTGTTCACATGCCACACAATTCATCTCTCAAAGTGTGCGAGCCAGTTGCATTTCGTCATCACTGTCTCATTCCAGAACATTCTCATCACCCCAAAGAGAAACCCCATCCTGTTGGCAGCCACTCCCTCTTCCTTTTTCTCCCTCCCAGCCTCTGACAATCAGTCCCCTTCCTTTTTCTCTCTGAATATCCCTGCTCTGGCCATTCATAGACACAGAACCACACGACCCGTGGCCTTCTGCGTCTGGCTCCTCTCGCTGAGCCCTGTGTTTTCAGGGCTCACTCGTGCAGTCTCGTGTCATCACGGCATCCCTTTTTCTGGGTGAGTAGTATTCCATTGTGTGGCCATGCCATGTTTATCCAGTCCTCACAGGGCAGATAATCATGAGTGACGTCTCTGCAAACGCCCCTCCATGCGTCCATATGCACGTTCTGTTTTCAGTTTCAAAACTATCAGGGGTTTTCCCTCTCACTTGGCCTTTCCCCACTGGGTACACTTGCCCTGGGGCAGAGTGTGCTGGGCACAGTTAGGGGTTGGTTGCAGGTGTCATATCTCCTGGAAGAGCAGATGTTGCCTGAGTGCCACCGTGTACCAGATGCTGGACTGAGCCTTTTCACAGAAGCCCGAGCAGCCCTGGGATGGGCCATCGGGGTTCTCGTGGGGAAACTGAGACAGACCCAGGCCCAGTAGCTGGTGGTTTTACAGCATCAGGATTCGTTACCCTTGTAGCTTCCAGGTCTGGTTTCCACATCCCAGATCAGAGGACCCAAACAGATCTCAGAGGGGCCTGGAGGTGCCTAAGATCACACAGCAGTAACGATGTGGCGATGGTCATATTTCTTTAGCATGTGTTCCTGGCCTGTCTCAAGCACTTGGTTGAAATCACTCACCTCTCATAACCTCCCACGAGAGTACTGTTCCCATTTTACAGATGAGGAAACTGAGGTACAGAGAGGCTAAGGAATGTGGCCAGGGTCACCGTCCTGAAGTCTCAGAGCCAGGAGTAGAACTCCGGCAGTTTGGCTCCAGCGTCTACTGCCTGAACCCTGACGTTACATCTCTTGCACAAGAAGCAGAGGTTTGGATGGGGACGGAGGGAAATTCCCGGCCCCTCCTTGGGCGAGGCAGCACTCACTGGGTTTCACTTGCTTATTGGCTGTGGGCTAGGGCAAAGTATGACCTCACAGGTCCCCCAGGGGCTCTCTGGTGCCACCCCACCCCACCCCACCCCTTTGCTGGGCCACCTTTCTTGGATCTCATCGCTCCTGTGGCCGCAGCTGCAGTGGGTACCTGCTCTTTGTCCTGGGAGCCCCAGCAGGCCCCCTGCCCTCCCCGGCCACCCAGAGCAAATCAGATGGGGCCCATCAGACCTGTTCCTCTGCTTGGTGTCCGATTGCCCTCCCAGGAGACAGAGCAGGGACAATCCGCTAAGGGTGTCACTTTCACAGCAGGTGCAGTGGGTGGTGGGGGTGGCCAAGGCCCAGGGGAGAGTGGGGGACAGATTGGGTGGCCAGCACTGTCAGGTGGGCTCAGGGCCCCCCAGCCTGATTTTTCTGCTTGACATCCCAGCATCCCCTTCCTTGAGGTTTCAGCATGAAGCCCAGGGTCCCCCACCTGCCTTCCTCCACTCCTGAAATAATAATCTCTGGAGCAGCTGGGCTCCGTGCTGAGCGGCGCTGGCGGGTCCCCAGGGAGCAGCGCGTGTGAAACCACGGGTCTACCACCCCCTCCCGGGACAGCGTGTGCTGCCTCTGCTCCCATTACAGTTTTATTTTTTAACCTGCCCTTGCCTCTCTCCAGGCCGTTTGGCCTCCTGCTCCGGTTGCAGCCTTGTCCGCTCGCCAGCCCACCCAGGGTGGCCGGTCCTGACACTGCTCTTCCCAGAGCAGCCAAACCTCAGGCCTCTCCCCATGCGTCCTGTCCCAAAGCAGGTGAGGTTGAAATCAGACTTCCAGGTTCAAATCCAGCCTCAGTGAGTGGCTCAGCCACTCTGTGCTTCACTTTATCTGTAAAATGGAGCTAGAAGGCACCTCTCTTTTTGAAAAATTTACCAGGATAAACCGTAAACCTCTCTGCTTAAGATGGGGCAGAGAGGTGCAATGCTTAAGGAGGGTTTTGAGGGGTGTATAGGAGTTTCCTGGAGGAAGGAAGTAGAGAGGAAAGGGCAATCGGGTAGAAGGAAGCTTGGGAAGGAATTTCTGAAGTTAGTTTTCTAGATGGCCTCCTCTTCCTTCCAGGTGGGGAGTTAATTGAGATGTTTCTGTTTAGTTGGAATTCTCTGTCCTATATGTGTGCCAGGCTTTGGATAATCAGTGCCTCTTTGCTAAAAGTGCTTGGTGTAGTCAAGTCCCAGGAACTGATGTGAGCTGGTGCAGACAGGGCCCGCAATTTCCTTTTACCTTGGGTGGCACTATTTCCACCACCAGAGTAAGCAATGCACTTTGAAGGATGCTGCTCTGTGCCTGGCACTTCGGGAGATGTAGTAAGAAGCAGGAAACTGCCGAGATGACAGAGTCCTGTGATTAGGGCTTCTGAGGAAATCCAGGCCCAGAGATGTTGTTAGTGACATGCCCGAGGTCACCTAGCTGGGAAGTGGCAGAGCTGGGGGGAAATACACCCATGCACCTCAGCATTCACAGCTAATCACCGTCCATAGCTGCTGTGCAGGTCAGGCTGGCCCTTACTCTCAAGGCCCCAGGGCTTGGTGCCTGGAGACCTTGTCCTCTACTATGCCCTTTGGAGACTGATGACTTGGCCACAGTCATTTAACCTCTGGATTTCACATGCCCACCCATAAACCAAGCTGCTGTTGGAGCAGTCCACCTTGTCATGTTTGTTTGGAGGCTGAGATGGTTGCAAAAGGCTTTTGTAAGCCTCTCCTTTTTGTAAGTGCCTGTCCTTGATGTCTGTTGCTGCTCTCCGGAAAAGAGCAGTGAATAATACGAGACAGTGGTCCAGCGGCAGGACCCACCAGGATCCGCCCAGACCTGTCGGAGCATGCCAGACCTCACTGCCTATGGGATGTGCTTCATCTGTGGTACCCTGGCAGGTGCCCAGCACGGCCAGGTAAAAGGGAGATAGTGTGTGACTCCTGTGGGGGGCACCTTGAGCTGTACCAGGCAAGGGGATGGGCAATACTCAGCGTGGCTCTGGAATCGGTGCTGGCCCCAGGAGGCCTGGGGCAAACCCCAGCCCATCCCTATGACTTATGCAACCTCCAGTGGGTCACGTGGCCTCTCTGTAGCTCAGTTTCCCCCTCCCTACCGTGTGGGTAATTACAGTGCTCGGCTGTGGGCTTGCTGGGGAAAGTAGCACGGATTGGTGGCACACATGGGAGGTCCCCCCTCGGTACCCAGCTTTGTTTTAAACCTTATGTGGTGTGGTTTAATCCAAAATCTAAAATGCTCCAAAATGTGAAACTTCCTGAGTGTTGACACAATGCTACAAGTAGAAAATTCCACACGCAGCCAGGTACGGTGGCTCAGGCCTGTGATCCCAACACTCTGAGGCAGGTGGGTCACCTGTCCTCAGGAGTTTAAGACCCGCTGAACAAGAGTGAGAGCCTGCCTCTACTAAAGCTACAGAAACTAGCTTGAGTGTTGTGGTGGGTACCTGTAGTCTCAGCTACTGGGGAGGCTGAAGCAAGGAGGATCTCTTGAGCCCAAAAGTTTGACATTGCTGTGACCTGTGATGAGGCCATGACACTCTACTCAGGGCAACAAAGTGAGACTCCATCTTAAAAAAAAAAAGAGAAGGCTCGGCGCCTGTGGCTCAATTGGCTAAGGCGCCAGCCACATACACCTAAGGTGGCGGGTTCGAATCCCCAGCCCGGGCCCGCCAAACAACAGTGATGGCTGCAACCAAAAAATGGCTGGGCATTGTAGCGGGCGCCTGTGGTCCCAACTACTTGGGAGGTAGAAACAGGAGACTCACTTGAGCCCAGGAGTTGGAGGTTGCCATGAGCTGTGATGCCATGGCACTCTACCCAGGGGGATAGCTTGAGGCTCCATCTCAAAAAAAAAAAAAAAAGAGAGAAAGAAAGAATATTCTGCACATAAATCCTTAAACTGTGTTTGTGTACAAAAGTATTAAAAATGTCATATGAAAGCCCCTTCAAGCTATGTGTACAAGGTGTTTAGAAAACATAAGTGAGTTTTGTGTTCAGACATGGGGCCCATCCCCAAGACATCCCACTTTCCAGATACAGGCAAATATTCAGAAATCTGAAATCTGAAAATTCTGAAACACGCCAGGTGCGCTAAGCATTTCAGATAAGAAATACTCAGCTTGTACTTGCCTGGGCGGGTCAGCAGAGAGTAAAAACAAAATGTAGGGGTAGAGGGTAGTGTCTGGAGTTGAACCTTCCTCTCTGTGACCTGCAACCTGGGGTGAGGTTGCCCTTGCCCACTCTGTGCCTCAGTTCCCCCACCTGTAGATTGGGGTAGTGAGGCCTGGAACCCAATGGGAGCTCCACAGACAGTGGTTTCTGGACCTCACTCTTCTGCCAGCCAACGCCCAGGCCCCTGCTGCTGTCCTCACCCACTTGGCAGGCCCCCAGGATCAAGTATCGTGGAGGCGGCAGGCTGAGACGGGTGGGCCTCCTGGCCGCACACCTGAGAACCTGCTGGCAGAGTGTTTGCTTAATTAATTGACTTTGTGAGAGGGAGCCGTCCCCGTGTAAATCTACCAGCAGGCTCTGGTACTGGCCGCCGCCGGGAGCAGCAAATGCAAGACTAGACTTTAAATAAGGGTGTGATTATTGTCTGAATAATTGAAGAATGTTGAGGAGACAGGTCCTCAGCGTCACATCCTCCCGTCCTCTGCCAGCAGGCCTCCGGGCCCTTCCCTCGGCGGACGCAGATCCACACTGCCCATATGCCCTCAGCAGCCTTCCACAAGAAGTGTGTCCCTGTTTTTCAGATAGGGAGACTGAGGCTGGGGAGGTTAAGAGGCAGAGCTAGGGGCTGGAGGGCGTATCCTTCTGCTCCCGTGTACTATGCTTGGCCGAGCCTGTTTTGTTTTCCTGCCGTTCTTTCCTGTGGGGAAAGAAAGCCCCACTTCTGAAGCCCCACGGGATCGTAATGCTTCACCCTGGGGCTGCAGGTCTGCAGAGAGGCCTTCTCATGCTTTGCACCTTTATACTGCACTCAAGACCCTCTCGTGCTGTGTGGGGACGTGCATGTCATCAGGCTGCAGTATGCTTTTCCCATCCTCTCAGTTCTCCTGACTGGGCAGCGCGTGAGTGAGCCTCGGTCAGTCATTGTGGGTCCCTGCACACCTATCTCCACTCTCTGCCCATCCCCTGGGACCAACTTAGTGTGGGGTCCTGAACACCTATTTCTGCTAGGGAGAAACAGGTTCCTTCTGGACATACATGAGCTTTTCAGAAACTTAGTTGGTGAGCTGGGTGTGGTGGCTCACATCTGTAATGCCAGCACTTTGGAGGCCGAGGTGAGAGGATTGCGTGAGGCTAGCCTGGGCTGCATAGCCAGACCCTGTCTCTAAAATAATGAAAACAATTAGTTTATGAATTATTCCTCTAAAAACAAGAACAGCTGATGGAAGGAGTAAGTTAATAATGGGGTGGGGTTGGGCGGTGCCTGTGGCTCAGTGAGTAGGGCACCCAGCTCCATATATGGACGGTGGCGGGTTCAAACCCAGCCTCCGCCAAACGGTAACAAAAAATAGCCAGGCATTGTGGAGGACGCCTGTAGTCCCAGCTGCTTGAGAGGCTGAGGCAAGAAAATCGCCTAAGCCCAAGAGCTGGAGGTTGCTGTGAGCTGTGACGCTATAGCACTCTCAAAAAAAAAAAAAAAATGGGGTGGGGTAGAACGGGGGTGGTGCAGACATGTGGAAACCACAAAAGCAGCCCAGGAGTAAAGGCGGTTTATTGGTGCTTCCCCAGGCCAGTCCCAGGGGACCCATGAACTGGGTCAGCCTGAGTCCCTCCTCACTCCCTAAGGGAGGGACTGTTATTTCCCACATTTTTATAGTTGGGGAAACATGAGCACAGAGAGGCTTAATAATCTCCTTAAGTCACACAGCAGAGCTGGGACTTGAAATCAGACAGTCAGGCCCAGAGCCCTTACCCCACCCCTGCCGCTCTGGTTGGCCCCTGCTCTGTAGCCAGCTCCCTGGCCTTCCCACCTCCCCATCTTACCATCTTTGGGTTCTGCCACAGCAGCCGGGCCTACCCCTGCATCTGGGCCTCACAGTGGCCCTGGCACAGTGGCTGTGCCCCAAGTCTGGCCTGAGGAATCTCCCTGGTTCCTCAGCGCCTGCCCCAGGCCTCTGGCCGGGCTCTAGGGACACAACATTGATCGTCCCTTGCCAGGGTACACGCTGTCCAGATGGTGCGGTAGGTCCGCTTCTGCCACCACAGACAAAGACAGGATTTATGGTTGTCAGAAAACCATCTGGAACCTTCTGAGCAGCATTCACGCCACCACACCTCCCAGACAAGTGGGGCGACAGACTGAGCCCAGGGACAGGCACCCCGGGGCCATCCACTCCGGTTTCCCCTACCTGGAGGCATTTGTCCCAGGCCCTGCCTTTGGCCACATGACAGCATAGGTCCAGAGAGGGAAGGCAGCGTGCTGAGGTCACACAGCAAGGAGAGCCAGGTGCCATCGGGAGGCTCGGTCTCCTCCCCCAGTGCCTCTCCCCGGCGCTTATTTCCCTCCTCTGAGCAGGGAAGGAGGGAGCAAGGTGAGTCCCCTGTTGGGGCTGTGCCTGCAGCCACTGCCGCCCCACTGCTGCCTACCACCCGCCATTCCTGGGAGGGTATCCTTCATCCTGAAGGCCCTCGCCACCACCACAGCATTAAGGACAGATGGATTACAGCTAATGAGCCTGCTTGCACCATTAACACTCGAGAGCCTTCCCGGGATTAAAGCCGGCACACAGCCCTCCAGGCCGGCTTGTCACTTGCGAGGTGGGCACCGAGGCGGCAGGCTGTGCATCAGTGTGCCTGTAATTGTTCCTGTAATTGGGCCGCCTCACTCCTGGGGAGCCTGGTGCCACCTTCCCCGGGGATGGCAGGCTGGCGGGAGCTGCCTTCCCACACCCACCCCCTGCCCAGGCCGTCCTCTGGGTAGGGGGTTCCAGGGAGCTATTGCTGTGGCTCCCCCCACAACACCTCCTGAGAAGGAGAACAGCCCCTTCCCAGGACCCACCCCCCACTCCATGGGCCTCAACTGGCAGCTGCCTCATCGCCACAGGGCCCCCACCTGCTTTCTTGCCCAGAGCCTGCTAGGAAGGCACCGTGGCCTATTTCCCAGGTGGGGACATACGATAGCTTAGATCAGTGAGGGAGCCCTCCAGAGTGCCCAGCCAACCTGGGTGTCCAGCCCGACCCTCTAAGCCATGGCCCCATCCTTGCTCAGTTGCACCTCTTCGTGCCCGTACATGCCCCTGCACACAGACTCCCTCCCTTGCACTCACTCTCAGGTGTGCTCACACACACACTTACACGTGTGCTGCACACACAAGACCCTGGGAAACCCCCCTCCCCATGGGCAGTACGGCCCTCCCCACTCTCCTGCACATGGCCCAGGATTCAGCTGCCTTGGAGTGGGGCCCTCACCCCTTGGGGTGTCAGGCCTGGAAAAGACGTTGCATCCACTTGGAGAGAGATGGGGAAGCAAAACAGGGGCAGCGCAGACCACCTGGCTCTGGGTGACTGTGGGCACTGCCAGCACCTGAGCGGCCACCCCCTCCTCACCCTCGGGGAATTCTGCAGTAAGGAAAATGACCGTGTGTGCCCCGGGCAACCTGTGCTTTCCCCCCCATCGTGTGGTGGCTTCATCACATGGATGCAGAGAAGTCTTAGTTTCTTCTTTTTGGTTTTTTTTGAGAGGGTCTTACTCTGTCACCTTGGGTAGAGTCTTAATTCTCAGCAACCTCAAGTTCCTGGGCTCAAGAGATCCTCCTGCCTCAGCCTCCCAAATAGCTGGGACTACAGGTGCCCACCACAACACCTGGCTAGTTTTTCTATTTTTAGTAGAGACAGGGTCTTGCTCTTGCTCGGGCTGGTCTTGAACTCCTGAGCTCAAGGGATCCTCTTGCCTCATCTGCCTAGAATGCTGGGATTACAGGTGTGCCCTGCCAGGAAAGTCTTTTCAGTACTGTTGCTGCAGAGCTAAGCTTTGGGGACTGACCCATCATCCCCGCTCAGCCAGGGCATGTCTGAGGGGCTTGAGTGGTGTGGTCCATCTGTACCCTGGGAGAATCTCCTTAGTGAACGCTCACCGAGGCCTCCTTGTGAGCCAGGCAGAGGTGGACTCAGGTCAGCCTCACAGCAACCGCATTATCCCTTCCGTGTTTACATCTGTGCTTCGGGTGGGAAACTGAGGCACAGAGGGGGGCGGTGACTCACCTTGGTAATATACGTGGGAGCAGCAGAGCCAGGCCCTTGAGTCCTGGATGGGTCACCCCATGCACAGCTTTATGGTTGCCCCAGAATAGAAGCAAGGACCCAGCTTGGGGCTGTGCCCTCAGGAGAGAGGTGGGGGAGGAAGATAGAGCTCACCCCAGAGTGATGGCCTCCGCCAGAGCACTGTCTGGCTGGGCACAGTACAGTGTGAAGGCCCACAGCAGGGTATGTGTGGCCCTGGAGAGTTGGCCTACCCTTTGGGTCTCAGCTGGGCCAGTCTACCAAGGCTTGGCTCCTGTTCAGGCTGCAGTGACCCACACTAGTGCTTACGGCACCTTCAAGGCCTGTCCTTGGTGTCCCTGTGTCTCTCGTAGGGACCCTGCAGGGCAGAGGCAACACCTCCACATGGCCAGCGAGGCTCCTGGCAGAGCAGGTGAGAGGAGCCTGGGCGAGTGGCCTCAAGCCCTGCTGGAGGCAGCAGCCACCTCCCCTCCGCAGCTCCAGAGGAGGCAGGATTGGTCCGTCTTCCTGGGTGACACTGGCCCGGCCTGCCTCACTGTCTTACTGGCCCTTCCAGCCCTGCTGTTTCCACGCCCAGTATCCCTATCTTCTTGTTATCTTTTCTTTGTTTAATTCAGCTTGTCTGCTGCCCGCCCTTATTAAGCTCCTACTGTGTACCTCTGAGTATGCTTGGAGTAGGAGGGAAAACGGGACCAGCCCCCTCTCTGTTTTATCTCGTAGCCATTGTGTATCCTAGTCAACAGGACTGTAGGTGTGGGGCGGCTCTCGGAATCTCAGGGCCTAGTTGGGAGAGAATTCTGTCTTGCTCCTCCCTCAGCAGGTCCAGACTCCCCGTCTCCTGCAGGTACCGAACTGACTAATTTAGTTACAAGATGCTCACAGCCAGAGGGAGAAGAATGGTCCTACCAGGGACTCAGGTTCACGGTGAGAAATGTCACGAGAGGGGAAGTACAAGCTGCTTGTAGGAACAGGCTTTCCGGAGGCCATGACATTAATCTTGGGTTTTGAAGGATGCCTAAGAGTTTGTGGAGAGCACAGGATGGGGTGATGGAAACTCTGGAGGAGGCCTTGGGGTGCCTCTGGGAGAATTCTGAGCAGACCGGAGAATTAGGCCAGGGCTTCTCAGACCAACGGAGGGGTGGGGGAGGTGGGTGACCTCTTGGAGTCAAGATGGGGCCTGGACAGCATGTACAGTTTGGTCAAGAATGGGGGAAAGGTGAGGCAGCAGAAGATTCTGACTCCAACAGTCCCCAGAGGGTGGCTTTGGCATGCTGGGAAATCGATGGCCTTGGTGCCTTCAGTTTTAGAGATTTTTATGTTTTGCATTGACTGTTTCTACCTGAGGTCTTCAGGTCCAGGGCAGGTGTCTGTAGAACTTTCTGTAATGATGGGGGGGGACTGTCCCATGTGCTAGGTATGAGCTACACTGGCCCAGTGACCAAGGGATAGAATTTTAAATTTAATTTATATTAAGTGGTTTAACTTTGAATTTGAATTGTTGCCTGATTGCTACCCTAGGGTAAAGGCCAAACCTCTCCCTGCCCTCAGCCAGCCCTTTCCCTGCTGGTGGGCTGTTGAGCAGGGCTGATGTGACCATCCCGAGCTGGGGACTCAGCACCAGGATGCAAGAGGAGGGCTGCCCTCACTGCAGGCTTGTCCCAGCCCCTCAAGGGGCCTGCCAGGGAACCGACCTCCATAGCTCTTGGAATGGGCTACAGAAGCCCCCAAGGCAGAGATAAGAGATGACATATGGGCCACCAAGGATCAAGGATTATGTAGCTGGTGGTCCCAGGCATGGGACTCAGCACCCCTCATTCCCACAAGCCTTGCTTCATTAGTGAGGCTGCTGATGGCCCAAGCCTCCCTTCCAAAGGGAAGGACCACCACAGCCTCATCCCCTATGGGGCAGCTCAGCCCTCATCTGAACCGGGGTGAATAATCTCCCCCCAGAATTCACGTCCACGCAGAAATTCAGAATGTGACCTTATCAGTAAGCTCTCTGTAGGTGTAATTCATGGAGATGAGATCACAGTGCATTAAGGTGGGCTCTACATCTAATAGGACAGGCATCCTTATAAAAGGAGGAGATAGACACAGGGAAAAGGATAGGAGTGATGCAGCCACAAGCCAGGGCCTGCAAGCAACCCCCGGACTCTGGGAGAGGCAGGAAGGAGCTCCCCACTCAGCCTTCGGAGGGAGCTCAGCCCTGCCAACACGCTGCTTTAGACTTCTGACCTCCAGAACGGTAGGAGGCCACTGGGTGTGCAGCTCTTTGTATTGTGGCCCCAGGTGGGGCCACAGACTCACCTTTGGCCTACGGGTTGCTGCTGGCACCCTTGTGCTGAATGTCAAGCTTCGTCCCTGGCTCCATAAGGCAGAGGTTCCAGGAACACCTTGCATTTCCTGTGCTCACCAGAGGAGATGGGTATAAGTCAATGGCAGCCATCAGGCACTCTAGGGAGCATTGGGCTGCCATGGAAGGAGAGGGTGGGCTGGGAACTGGGAAGCCCAGTGTCTCACTAAACGGGGACCTGCATCTCTGTGACTCTGCCACCCAAGGACACACACCCTGGCCTCAGTTTCCTCATCTGTGGAAAGGACAGTGGGGCAGAGAGATGGCATTTGCAGACACATCCATTCCTGCACTACCACTACCACCACCACCCAAGGCCTGGACTGTGAACTTGACCTCCCGGGTTCAGGTGTTGCAGCAGGAGGCAGGTAGGCAGGCTGAAGGATGCTCAGGAGGCTGTCGTCATGGTGACCTACCTCGGCATGCCTGGCCACCACAGAGGGGCGTTTGCCCGCCTGTGGTCCCAAGGCTGGGGCGGGAGAGGGCTCCTGACGGTGGCCCTAGCTCAGAGCAGATCCGTCAATAGGAAAGGAAGGCGCTGTGCAGTAATAGCGCGGAGCCTGCCGGGCAATTGATTTAAATCATTTTATAGAGAACCTATGTAAAATAAAAAGCCTTTAATCACATTTGTATCCATTTCCAGGCTCAGTAAATCAATTTGAATTGAGCTGGGTGCCACGGTTACAGCTGATTAGCGTGTGTATATATGGTCAAATTAATGCCGGCCAAGCCCACTGATGGGGCATAGCCATTAGGGGCTGGGGAGCCTCCTGTCCCAGGGCCATACCCCGACCACTCTCCCTGCCTCCAGCTGCCAGGACACCCCAAAGCCCTCCTGCAGGTAGGGCCTACAGGTGCTGGGTGAGGGGCCCAGGTGGGCTTCATATGCACTCTTACCCTAGGGCAGCCCCTGAGAACCTGGAACGAGCTTTGTGGGCATTTCTGCAGCTCCTCATCCTGCCCCAACCCTCCCTGTGCTTTGCCTGTTGCAACCTCAAGCTGGCTGCCCTGGGGAGCCATCATGTTCAGGCCATAGCAGGCCTTGATAACGAACTTCAGGTACAACCCGGGGCCTCACAAAGGGACATAGGGTCCATTTGTTCCTTTACCCGATGTTGCTTGGGTGCACTTGCTGGCACCTGGGTTACATTGGAGCTGCACGGAGCAATCTTGCCCTCAGAGACAGAGGAAACCTCACCCATAAACAGCAGAAGCAGGTGTTGGAAGACGCCGGATGCTCTGAGGGGCCAGGCGGGAGGAGGGCAGGTGGCAATTTTAGAAAAGAGTGGGTCGGGAAGGGCTTAACAGGAAGGTGGTGTGTGCGTGGTAATTTCAGCCCAGGGGTCTGGAGCCTAGAAGTGGCTGTCGGGGGAGCTTGGGGCAGAGGGCACAGGAAGAGCAGAGGCCAGGTAACCAAGGTGTGCGGCCTTAGTGACTGCTGGAATGGTATGGGCCAGGTTGTGGGCCTGCTGAGGTGTCAGACCTGACAGCAGAGACCGTGTCCAATCTCCTTATAGGAAGGGGTGGTGTGGTGCCCCAGGCCACATGGGGAGCCTTGATGTGAGGCTGCTGATGGCCTGAGCCTCCCTTACAAAGGGAGGGACCTCCATAGCTTCATCCCTGGTGGGGCAGCACAGGTGGGGCGGCTCAAGCTGCTCACAGTTGGGTGAAGCAGGGGGCAGGGAATGGGGAAGGCAGTCGCCTGGACCTGGCTGGCTGCAACCTGGACACTATCCCTTTTTCAGGAGGCACAGTCCCCAGAGAGGTCTGCCTGCCTGGTGGTGGCTGAGACCTGTGTTGACACCTCGTGGCTTGGCTCATAGGGACAGAAGATGCCTTCTGTCAGCCTGTCCTTGTGTCCCCATGGGTGTTGGGGCTTCTCTGAGCTCTCTGGGGGGCTGGGGCATCTTTCTGTTCACCTGAGCACCATCGAGGCAGTTGGGAGCTGACCCCTGTGTCTGGGCAGCCAGGCCTGTGGCCACGCCTGCTGTGCCCCCCCCTCTTGGAGGCAGCCAGTGCCAGACAGGCTTGGCTGGGCCTCGGGTTGACTTGCTTTTCCTGCTTGTCAGAACCAGCTTTTTGGCTGGGGACGCCAGGCCCTTGATGGCAAGTGTGTTTGATCTATAAATAGACCAGAGTCTGACTCTTTGATGAGTTTGCTGCCGGCCGGGAGCCACCCACATGGCCTGTGCTGAGGACTCTGGGGTCCTGTCTCTAGCACTTTGGGGGCTCAGTTTCTGTCCCCCCACCTAGCACTGTCCCCACTCGGGTTCTCCCTCTCGATTCTACCCCCATTGCTTGTTGCCCTATATTTTCTTTGGAATTCTCCCCTGAGAATTCCAGCAACAGTGACAGAGGCAACAATCCTTCCCTGGTGCTTACGAAATGCCAACCCCTGCCCCGAAGGCCTCGCCCAGGTGAGCTAATTCAGTATTCCCAACAGTCCCACAAGGCGGGTGCTTTTATGTCCCCATTTTACAGATGGGAGACTCAGGTCCAGAGAAGTCTGGCAGCTTGCCTGAGGCGTTACAGCTCAGCAGAGGGAGAGCTCGTATCTGCACCCAGTTTCCAGACAGCCCTCACTGCCGGGCCACATTGCCCACCAGAGGTGACGTGTGCTAAGGCCTCCTCTTTTCCAGAGGAACCTGTCCCTGTGGGATTATGACATGTGACCTCCTCAGGTTGCTGGTGTGGTGCTGGGTCCAGATCACACGTGTCAGTCCTGTGAGTGTTTGCTAAGCATATACACGTGCCTGGAGCTGGACACACAGAGGGGCGGAGGCCGATGTCCTGCTCTAGAAGAGCTTATGTGCTCTGTGTGGGGTGGGGGGTAAACACTTGAGAACTTGTGATTTGTCCTTTGGGGATATGTGCTAAGAGCAGATACAAAGCCACAGCAGGGTCTGCAGCACCCCAGGGATGGTGCCATGGGGGCCGGGGAGGCCAGGGTGGGACACTGGAGCAGAGGCCCGAGTGGGAGGCTGAGAGTGGTGCGGGCCCTGCCCAAGCCTATTCCCACACTCCTTGCTGGAGGTTGAAAACTTGATACTAGTTCCCGGAGGCTGCTGTAACAACTTACCCCAAACTGGGGGCCTCCAAACAACAGAAGATTTTCCCCTCTAGAGGCCAGAAATGTGGCAGGGCTG
The DNA here is from genome assembly GCA_963574575.1 of Galagoides demidoff. Taxonomy (NCBI): domain Eukaryota; kingdom Metazoa; phylum Chordata; class Mammalia; order Primates; family Galagidae; genus Galagoides; species Galagoides demidoff. Next base: position 20,464 of record CAUYQV010092495.1, on the reverse strand, counting down.
GCAGGGCTGTGAATCCCCGAGGCTCCAGGGAGAATGCTTCCTTGTGACTCCCGGTGTCCTTAGGCTGTAGCCACATCATTCCAATCTCTGCCTCAGCCCTCCCATGCCTCCTGGTGACGACGTGGGGTTTGGAGCCCACCCTATCCCAATTTGATCTCATCCTTAACTAATTAATCTGTAGGGACCCCCATTTCCAAGTAAGGCCACAGTCTGAGATTCCGGCCCAAACTGCTGGAAGGGGCTTTAAGATTGCCCAAGCATGAATCCTCGTATGATGATGACAAAACCTGACTGGGGGTGAGGTGTCTTAGCCCCACCTCCATCCCCACCCCTGCCGCTGTGGCCTCTGCATCCTCCCCTGCTGCCTGAAAACAGGTGAGCCGGGAGGAGCCAGGTGCCAGGCAAGTGGTCAGAGCACTGCTGGGCCCCATCCAGCCCAGGAGTTTCTGGGTTGGGCTGAAGGCCTTCCTGTGGGCTGTGATCACACTGGACTCCTTCCAGCCCTGAATTATTTAAAATGTGGCCATTCTAGTGTTCTGTGGCCCTTTCAGGAGGAGAGAAAAGGAAGTGCCGGGGCTGGCAGAGGCCTGTTCCCTGGAAGCCACTGAGGCCGGGTCAGGCTGGTTTGGGAGCCCCTGGGCCCACTACGTTTTCCAAAGCAGAGGGCCCCTTGCTGTAGCCTTGGCTGCTTCTACTGGACCCTTCTCTCTCAGACCACTGTCCCGCTGAACCACCAATGAGCATGTGCTCTCAGGAAATTGAACCAGTTCGGTTCTATGGGGGCTGAGAACAATCAAGGCCTTAGGAGGCTGGGGGAGGGGAGGCCAAGTGTGTGACCTGCAGCCACAGCTTGTCTTGCCAGAGAGGACAGCAGAGCCTCCTCTGCTGGGGTGATTCCTCCAGCATCCCAGGGTCACAGACTCCTCATTTGTCAAAAGCCACGGAGGGCCCCTGCCTCAGAGCATCTCAGGAGGTCTCCAGGGAGGCCCCTACCGACTGGGGAGGTAGCCCTGGTGGGGATCACTGCCAGATGCTAGTGCAGGGGCAGGGGTCTCCTGCTTCATTTCCCTGGGGCCCCGAGCTGCCGATGACAGTGACTTGACCCTGCTCCCCAGAGGTGAAAGGTCCCCACTTTGCAGCCGACGGTAATTCCCAGAACCATCCATCTCCCACTGCCCTGCTCCTCCAAGGGCCGTTGGCGGGGATGAGCGATGAGCTGGCTCTTGCAGGCCTGGCCAAGGATTGTTACAACAGGTTTATGCTGCGTGAGCGATGGTGTTTGTACCACTGATGCTGGGCACCGCCGGGACCCAACAGTGCCTGGACCAGGCTTCACAGAGAGCAGAACAATAAATACTTCACGGAAGCTTCTAGAAAGGGAGCCGTTACTGTATCCAGAGAGACCAGCAAAGGGCACTGGGGGAGGTGGGGACCACAGAAGGTCGGCACTGGGGTGTGCCTGTGTCAGCAGGTTAGGGTTGGGAGGCTGAGGGTAGGCACAGTGTCAGGGAGGACTTGACTTATTTGCAGGAGAGCTGGGGCCATGCTGCCATGGCAAGTAGCAGTGCCAGAGGGTTCAGAAAGATTCAGAACCCATAACCCAGGCCGGGTTCCTGGGACGGTGCGAGAGGCTGGCCGAGCGGGGCGGGGAGGAGCAAAGAGAAGCTGTCACTGAGACTCAGGACAGGCAGGGCTGGAAGGTGGCCCTCACCAGCCTAGTGTCACCAGCCAGCAGGTGCTTTTCCATGGCACCCCTTTTGTCTGTGTCTGTGGAAACTGTTACCCAGCATCAGTGGGGCTTGAGGCCTGATGCCACCTGTGTGTCACATCAGAAGGTACATTGCTGCAGGGACTCCTAAGTCCCACGCCTGTGTGACCTGCAGCAAGAGGCTTCAGCCCTGTGCCTCAGTATCCTCATCTGTAAAGTGGGGCCATAGAGCTCCCCAGTCAGGTGGTGGGATGATTGAAATACACGACATCACTTATGTGAGTTCTTTGGCCCAGTGCACGGCTCAGAGCCATCGTTCTCTTAAAGGCGCCATGCTGTTATTTCTTGTCATTTTTCCTGATTGGAACAGGTCTGTGCTCCCAGGTGCCAGCGTGGTGTGGGGGTGAACTCATGCTGTATCTTGTCCTCATTCACAGTCCTGGATGTGGGACAAAACCCTTGACTAGTACTTTGTTTGGGGCGACTGGGGAGCAGGGCAGAGTACACACCTAACAGGGCAGCCCCCCCAACCTGAGATGCCACCTTGCTTCACCTTGAGCCTGGGGGACTGACAACACTGTGACCAGATGTCTGGCAGCTGGGAGGTGGGGGCCCCTGGCCACTGTGCCTATGGACCATGCAGGAGCACCACCCTTCAGTGGGGATGGGGGACATGTGGGCAGGGGCTGTGCCGCTGATGAGGAGAGGAGAGTAGAGCCATCCACTAGCTTGGCGGGATAGGGGAGGTCATGGTGCTCACCCCACTGTGGGCCCCACAGGCCTTGATTCCTGCGTGAGTCCTACCAGCCTGTGCTCATCCTGCCTTCTCCAGTGCTGACCTGCCGGGGTCCTCAGTGTGCCCTCTTGGCAGGCATGTACAGATGCATTCACATACACACACAGATACACACTTACACACACATGCACAGATACATCTTACATACAGATAAACAGGTACACACTTACACGCATATACACAGATACGTACTTACATATGGACATACATTTAACACATGCATAGCTGTACATACTTAGACACATGCATAGATATACACAGATATATACAGACTTGCACATGCACACGTATGTAGACATGGACAGACACGTGCGCATATGTACACATTTACACATGCACACTTGTATACACATCGTGCACCACTTAACACACATGCACAGCTGCACACTCTCATGCACTGCTGCACGTTTGCACACACAGAGATGCACCTACTTACACAGATGCGCACATTTACACAGGAATGCACAGGTATGTGTGCTTATACACAGATATACACATGTACACACAGACGAGCAGATACACATGCTTACGTGCACACAGACACCCCCGCATACACACAGATACACACGTGTACACACACACAGATGCCCACTCATGCAGGTCCACCTGTACACCCATAGACATGTACACACACCGAGCACCCACGCGTGCAGATGCACACATATACACATACATATATGTACCATACACTTATATACACACACATGCATGTGTATGCATGTATATACCCCATATACACACGTGCATACGTGAACACATCATACACTCACACTTGTACTCACACAGCTGTGCGGCTTGAGGGGCAGGAGCCTGGGTCTGCTGCGTTGCACGGGCAGTGCTCTCTCTACCTGGCTGTTCTTGCTGACGGCAGCAGAGTATGGCAGGAACAGCAGCAGGAGCCACGAGGTGGTGACTGTGGGAGTGGCAATAGTGGCCAGGGTCCCTGTAGCGCCAAGAGCTTTGACCTTTTTTGGCTCAGCTGGTCGTGCAGCTGGCCAGGGACGGTGCAGGCAGTTCAGTTCTAGTTGAAGGGACAGCCTTCGGCCCAACCACCCTGCCACCTGCATTGTGACAGGGCCAGTACACCTGGCCCGAGGTTACAGGCAGGGAGAGAAAGCCAGCTGGGCGCCAGAGTGAGGGAGTGAGCAGATCTGGGGGCTGCAGTCTGGAGCCCATGCTGGCTCCTGCATTTGGTGGAGGGCATGAGGCCTAATGGCATGTGCAAAGGGAGTGACTGCAGGGTTTGGGGGGAGGAAGCTGCCTCGCTGTCAGGGTGGGACTGGGGACATGCCAGGCAGTGGACCCCGAGGGTGAGCCCTAGGTAAGGACAGCCTGGAGGTGGTGTCAGTGACAGAGCACACAGGCAGCACTCAGGGAGCTTCACATAGGCAGGAAAGTCGTTTTTAAGAATGTGTCTTAAAGTGAATATACTTAATACCACTGAACTACAAGCTTAGAAATAATAAAGGTGAGGCTGGGCACAGTGGCGCACACCTCAGATCCTAGCATTCTGGTTGTCTGAGATAGAAAGATTGTTTGAACTCAGGAGTTCAAGACCAGCCTGAGCAAGAGCGAGACCCTGTCTCTACTTAAAATAGAAGAAATTAGCCAAGCATGGTGGCACACACCTATGGTCCCACATAGTCAGGAGGCTGAGATAGGAGGATCACTTGAGCCTAGGAGTTTGAGGTTGTAATGAGCTATGATGATGCCACTGCACTCCAGTCTGGGCAACAGAGTGAGATTCTGTCTCTAAAGAAATTTAAAAAGCCACCCTATAGCGCCATTTTACACTGGTAGATCAGCGCTCCCCACCTTGGGACATAAAAATGATAACATCTGTTGCTGCCACAGTTGTAGTGAAATGGACAGACTCTGTCAACCCTGTCAGCACCCACATGAGAAAACCCTTTTGGAAGAGCAAAAAGGCAGGTTGTAGCAAGACTCATGAAGGTATTCATTTGGATCTCAGAAATCCTATCCTGGGGAATTTATTCTAAGAAAGTTAAGTCAAAACAAACAGAACAATGGTATAGAGAGGTTTGTTTCTGGAGCAAAATACTGGGATCACCCAACCCAGCCTGCCACAGGGCACAGATGTTAGTACAGTTGAACATTAGAGTATCAGGATGCCCTCAAGATGACCGTGGCCAGCACTGCAGGAACTAGAAAATGACAGGCTGCCAGGTGCAGGGAGGGGCCCGCTCAGTCAGGAAAAGGTCCGTCCTTTTTTCTTCTCCTGTCCTTCTGGAGCGGGTAAGAACAAACAGGAGTGTGTGTTGTCACTCACGTGGATTCCCTGCAAACCTCCAGGAAAGTGATAAACAGATCTTTGCATCCTGGTGCTGGTTAATTTGTTTTCAATAGGTTTCAATCAATTACGTGTGGTCTTGGGGAAGGGGAAGTGCACCAGTAATTGGCTAAAATAAATCACTTGGCACTTCAAAAGCAGCTCTCTGCTGAGATGTGAGCAGCCCAACCTTCGATTCTTAATAAACAGGCACATTTGTCCCCCACCCCCGGGTTTCCCGAGCTCCATGGGAACCGTGCACAGAGGGTCTTGGAGGAGGGACGCAATGTGGCAGATGATGGATTTGGCCATGCTGCAGAGGGCACCTGAGTCGGACGTGCCAGGGAGCGGGCCAGCCATGCCACCTGCCCCTTCCTCCATCCCCCAAACCAGTGTCCTGTGACTGCAGAGACAGAATGCCAAAACTAGGGGCCAGAAAACAACAGAAATTATTTCTCTCATGGTTCTGAAGGCCAAAGTCCAGCTCAGAGTGTCCCTCTGAAGGCCCGAGGGGAGGATTCTTCCTTAAGCCCTCCAGCTTTGGATGGTGGCTGACGATCCTTGGCATTCCTTGGCAGTGGCCACGTCACTCTGATGGAGGCCCCCATCAGCACATGGCCATCTCCCCGCCTGAGTCTGTCTCTGCGTCTTTTTTCTTCTTTAAGGACCCCTGTCACATGGGATTCAGGGCCTCCTCCTCCCCTGCGGCCTCTTCTTAGCTAATCACATCCTCCGCAAAGACTCTATTTCCGAATAAGGCCGTGTGCATGGGAACTGAGTTAGGGCTTCAGCATGTCTTTAGGGGGAACAAGTTCAGCCAACAGTACCCCCTTTCTGGTGAGGGCCACCAAGACTGGCTGCTCGCTGACCAGTGCTGTCCCTCTGCCCTTGCATGGGGTTCAGAATGGGACCTGCCTCCTCCGGCACTTGGTGGTTAGATCATCAAGTGAGGGATGTTATTTCTGAATTGTTACCCTCTGAGGTGTTTCACTTGGTGCGTGGGCAGGAGGAAAACTGAGGTACGGAAGGGGCTGTTCTCCCTGTGGCAGAGCTCAGCCCGGAGGCCATCCATGCAGGCTGCCCTTCGTACTGAGCAGAATCATCTTCGAGTCTCCTTGCAGGCCCTAAGCCCACTGAGCCCAAAGGATGCAGCCTGTGGGGGGAATCTGCCAGCCTGCTAAATGCAGAGCATCCTGGGCAGGGGGCAGATGGAGCTGGGGGAGCCTTGTGCCCTGGGGTTGTTAGGCCTGGCTTGTACCATGGACCCATGGACGATGATCCTGGCAGCTGCCTGGAGGTTGCTGAGCCCCCTCCCTAACTTCCCGCCGTGGGGTAGCAGAGTCTCATGGAATCTGTGCCCTGTGCTTCCCTCGTGTGGTTCCCTTGCCTGCTCTAAGGACAACCCCCACTGAGGGAGGAAGAGAGTCTTCCCATCTTCCCCACAGGGCAGCTGAGGCCCGGTGGGTCAGGGCACTTGATGTCAGAGAACAGAAAGCTCTCTGCCATTAGCTGCCGCGTCCCTCTGTGCCCCGCAGATACGGCCAGAGGCTCCCTGGAAAACTCTTTCCCAAGCCATGTAAGTGACAATCCAAGGTCTCGGCTGTCTCCCTGGTGACTGCAGGACCTCTGGAGCTAAAAGGAGCTGGGTGGGGAAAGAGCCCATTGTGGTCAGAGGTGAGGCTGCCCTGACCCGAGGAGAACGTGGGGTCAAGGTCCAGAGAAGCCAGCTGGGCGGGGTGTTCTCTGCATCCCTGGAGCCTAGGAGGACCACGTCCAGCCTGGCTTGTCCAGAGGTCCCCCGGAAGCTTGACTAAGGCCAACCTGGGACAGTGACAGGCAGTGGCTCCCGGGGACCAGACACAGGAAGTAGGGAGATCCAAGACAAGCCAGCACTGTGCCCTCAGGGAAGACAGGGTACAAGCCAGATACAACGTGGTCTCAGAGGAAATGGGGTAAGGGCTAGAGGATGGTGGGGTCAAAAGACCAGGAAAGATCCCTCCCATGAAGGGAGCTGGAGGAAACTATGTTGGCACTGGGGGAAGGGCACTCCAGCTCAGGGAGTAGCAGGTGCAAAGGCCCTGAGGTCTGAGCTCACCTGGCCCATTTGCACAGCAGTGAAGAGGCCACAGTGGGAGGAAACCACTGACCTAGGACCCGTGAGACTTCTTTAGTGTCCAGGGATCGCCACATGAGCATCTCAGCGCAGGTCTGCCTGCCAGGATGATGAGGGATAAAGGGGCAGGCATCTTCCTCACAAATCACGGCTGCCTAATGAAGTACCTCATGCCTTGAGAGAACTCCTGGGCCTCTTGCTCTGAGCCGGGTCAGAGCCTCTGCAAAATTACAGCTGTACGACACGGCGAGGGGGAGCGGGCCTCTCGGCCCGCCTGTAATTACGGCCCACCGAGTGCTGATTGCCACAGTCCAATTAATTAAACACGGCAGCGACCCAAATTATGATCCCTTGCCTTGTACGGAGCAGTATTTTTAACCTTAACTGTCGGGGCTGAACTTAAATTTCCTATCTGGACAGAAGTGTCACCCGAGGGAGAAGGAGGTGTTGAACCAAACCTTGCCAATGACAGACCCTGTAATTAGAAACTGTAGTGTCCCCGAGACTGGTCTTTAAAACTGTCAGAAGCCAAACGGCCGTCATTTGATACAAGACTATCATTACCCACGAACCTATTAGCTTCAGGTAAATAACATATTATGCTAGGGACAGAAAGCAGCCAGGTTGGGGAATTGGTGGGCGCTTAATTAGGACCGGCGGTGCACAAGATGGATAGTCACCCTTCTCGCTTCCTTCATTAGGAGGGAGGGTCAGGTGTGGCGCTGGCCAGGGGAGCCCAGGCTGCTGACCCGGCAGAAAAGAGCTGTCCGCTGCTGGCTTTCTATCCCCTGCAACTCTCCTGCAGGCCTGAGTTTAATACTGATCTAGACGGGGGCAGTGGGAGGGAGGGCCACGTGAGCACCTCTAGGATGGAGAGAGGCAGGTGGAGCAACCACTCCACTCAGCAGACAGCATCTGGGGGGACAGAGTGATAAGGGTGTGGAGGCCTTCCCTGGGGAGTGCCCCACAGCTCACAGCTGCGGGAGCATGGACTTAAGCCCCCTGTGAACATGGGATTCAGGCTTCCTGATGCCAGCTCCCTCCTCCCCAAAAACTCCTGACCTAGAGAGGTCATCCCCGGTCTGGGCACAGTAGCTCACTGCTATAATCCCAGCACTCTGGGAGGCCGAGGCAGGAGGATTGCTTGAGCTCAGGTGTTCAAGACCAACCTGAGCAAGAGTGAGACCTGTTTTCTACTAAAAATAGAAAAACTGAGGCAAGAGGATCTCTTGAGCCCAAGAGTTTGAGGTGGCTGTGTACTATCATGATGCCATGATACTTTACCCAGGGCGACAGATTGAGACTCTATCTCAAAAAAAAAAAGAGAGAGAGAGAGATTGTGCCCCATCCACAGAGCGAGCAAGAGGGTGCATGGAGGCTGATCTTCAGTTAGCACACGCAGCCTGTGGGATCGCGAGTGTCTGGGCCCAGGACAGGAGGGTGCAATAGTGCATGGGCCATTTAGACGAATTTTGTCTGCTTGCCAGGATGCCCAGGACTGTGGGTGGCAGAAAACCTTGGCTCAGATTGCCTAAAACAATTGGTGTCCCAGAACAAGGGGTACAGAGGTTGGGCAGGCCCTGGCTGTACCCTGTACTATGTGAGTGACACCCTGGAGCTTATTGTTTGGGTATGCGATGAATTTCTAGGAGGGTGAGAGTCTGAAGGGAATTTGTAACTATTAAGTCACCGGGTGAGAACTCCTTCTGTACCAGCCCTTCTGCTCACAGGCACCTGCACACACAGCACGGGGCCAGCACAGGCCAGATGTGCCCCCTTGTCCTCCAGTTTGAATCCTAGTTTTCTGAGTATTTGTCCTGTCCCTTTCCTGTGTCTGTGCAGGGACTCATGGGGCTCGCTAGCCGTCCCAGTTCCAGGGCTGCCAGCGAGCTGAGCGTGTGCCACGTGAGAGGCACCCAGGGGAAGGGTGGTGCCCGGGCCTCTGTGTCCACAGCACTTTAGTGTCACCTGAGCTCTTTCTGTCACCTTGCAGGGCCTGCCTCTTAGCCAAGGTGACCCAAGGCCGCTTACAGCTCAGCCTCCCAACCTGGGCACCCGCCTGGGTCTGGCCTTTCTGAGGCCATCACATTCCCATGTCCACACACCTGGGCCTGTAACAGGTGCCCACTTGTCCTTTCTGTGGCTGCTCCTGAACCCAGGCCCTGACAGAAGTGACATTAAGGGCACTGCTTGGCATCAGACCACCAGCTTTGAAGCCACCTCTGCCCCCTGCACGGCCTTCCATGTCCCTCACTATGTACTGGGACAATAGTGTCTTCTGTGCAGGAGGCTCATAGTTGGAGGAGGGGCTGGGGGCACCTGCTCGGGGTCTGGCTTACAGATGCCCCTAACACATTGTCAGGATCATTATCCCCTAAAGGTCTGCAGTTCACGTGCAAGTTTAAGTGCTGCATGCCAGGATCTGAGAGGGAACTCAGCCCAGGCACCCACCCTGAGGAGCTGACCCCCAGACACCAGCTGCTCCGAGTGGTTCTGGGGCAGAGCCTTTGTTCTGTAGGAGCGCCATCCACCAGGGCTTTCTACATCAGTGGAAAAAACGTGTGTCTGGTGTGCCATGGTGGCCACCGCCTGCCATTTGTGGCTTGAATGCACTTGGAATGTGACCAGTGCAACCCAGGGACAGAAGTTTTCACATGATTTCATTTCAGTAATTTGAATTTAAAACGCGGCTACCTTACGGATGGCTTGAGTCTGTGAGAACCCAGGGGAGGGAAGCCCTCTGAGCATGTGGGAAGGGGTGTCTGAGCACGGTCCAAGAGACCAGGCAGGATGCACCAGAGAAAAGAAAGAAAGGTTTTCCCAGAAAAAGGTGACAAGCAAAGAAAGAGCGGGGGAAAGGCAGGGCCTGTAGGAAGCCTGAGGAACGTGTGGAGTGGTGCAGAGGTATGCTTGGGGGATGGAAAAGTAGATCGGCCCCAACAGGGAAACCCTTGGAGCCCATGTTAAGGGGTTGGGCGCTGTCAATGCACTTTAACCTGGGTGGCGGTGACAGTGCAGTAGCCGTAACAGTGACCGCTAGCATTTGTTAGCCACGTGGCATGCACGTATGTTCACCATTCATTCGTTCCTTAGCTATTCCGTGAGCGCCTGCTACTCGCTGGAGTGGAGGGGTGCTGGCCATAAGCACCTGAAGCCTTTGCTCTCCCAAACCTCATAGCTTCCCACACACTGACCTTCCTAGTGCTGCTGACCCCTTTCCTCCCTCCAAGCCACGGCCTGGATTTGCCGGTATGCCACCGTCCTGGACTCCTGGAGTCCACAGGCCCCCTGGCCTAATATGTTTGGTCCCTTCTTCTCTCCTGCCCCTCGGCTGAATGTGTGGGGCTGCGGTTTTCACAAGCTTGTCGCAGTGACATATCTGGTTGGTGTGGCCGTCTGGCTGGGAAGATCCATCAGCAGGCATCCTCAGCACTCGTCAACCCCAAACCACGTTTTAATTTGCCAGTCTGTGGGTTTCCTATCCACGTATTCATCTATATTTGTGTCAGGCGAGATCGCTTTTGTCTCCCTCTCCCTGCTCATACGTCCCTCCGTGGCCTCTGTCCGCAGCGTTCTGCTTACTCGCTATCTGGTTTGGAAATCAAGTTGGGGGGTTGTGGTCAACAACCCCAGGAGAACAAATTCTGGCTGTTTCCTTTCTTCCTTGGGCCTCCGCTGGCTGCCAGGCTGAGGTTGAGAGGGCAGCTCGGTGTGGCTGGGACCACAGGGTTCCTCCTCTGTACCGAGCAGGTGTGGTGTCAGCCTGTGGGGTGCCAGCACATAATACCACAGGCCGGCTCCAATGACAGAAATCTGTCCTCTCACAAGCCTGGAGGCAGGAGGTCTAAAAGGAAGGTGTCAGCTGGGTTGGTGCACTCAGAGCCCTCTCTCCTTACTGGGTAGACACCGTGTCCTCTCTGAGTGTGCAAATCTGTGTCCCAATCTTCTCTTCATATGAGGACACCAGTACCATTGAATCAGGGTCCACCCACGGTACCTCATTTTACCTTAAAGACCCCATCGTCAAATATAGTCACATTTGGGGATTAGGATGTCAACATGGGAATCGTGCCGGGAGACAAACTGGCCCATGTATCGTTTTCTTTCTTCGTCAATCATTGCCTGAAATCAACGTATAGTATTCATCTGAGACGTGTGAGTGCACCTCATGTGTTTCCATAAGCCGAATTCCCCGGGAAGCCAGGACCTAGGTGGGAAACAGAAACACAGTGTGACCGGCCTCCAGAATCCCCCTTTGGTCCTTGGTCAGTGGCCGCTACTGGCACAGCCAGTGATCCAACTTCTAACCCCATCAGTTAATTTTTCGGAGCAGATTATGTTCCAGGGTGACTCCGTGTAGCCACTGCTCTCTTTCAGCACCACTGGGACTGAAAGGTGAGTTGGGGCCAGCCGGGGACGAGGCCTGTCAGCTCAGGACAGGTGAAGGCCATGAGGGCTTTGTGGGGAGCCCCAAGGGGCTGCCTGAGAGGGAGGACGTATGGCTGGGCTTTGGCCTGGGTAGATGTTAGGCAGGGCCAGTGGCCTCATGAGCTGCGGTCCTGTTGTAGTTACACAGACACGTGTGGATAGTCAGCCAGAACTCCCAGCCCCAAAGGACAGGGGCCACCCTGTGACCTTGATATGCTGAGGGAAGTTGGTGCTGGTTCCTTTCTCTCTAGAAAGTGAAACTAACAGGAAGTGAATAATGCTGTTTGTCTTTTACCTGTACCCTGGGGCACTTGAACTTGACATTCAGGGGTATGGTTCTTAAGTACCTCTGTGCCCCGCCTTGTGTCCGGGAAGTGTGGACATGGGTGTCGGGGTCTCTGCCCTCAGAGTTGCCCCTTGGAAATTGTGGATGAGCCAGGAGCACATGGTCCAGGGCACTTCTGATCATGGGTCACTAGGTGGTTGGGACGCATTAGATGTGTCCAACACAGACAAGCATGGGTGGGAACAGCGGAAGGAGGGGCTCAAGCCAACACCTGAAAGGAGGGAGGGACTCTGCAGAAAAGAGAAGGCTGACCTGGTGCAGGGTACAGCACGACCAGGCCAAAAGGCTGGACCAAGCAGGGTTATTCCTGTAACAGAGAAGGTACCTGCCCATGAGATGAGAACAGGGCTGTGTGGGTCTGATCCATGCCGTGGGCAGGACCAAGGGTCAGGCTTTGGGAGGCACAGTGAGAGTTCTGGTCCTGGGCCCAGGTTCCTAACAGTTCCCTGACAGCTCCTGAGGCTGCCTGGGCTTCATTTGGCTTCCCCTTAGGGCACGGGTGGCCTGCACCTTAATGAGGCCTTGTTCATACCAAGAGCTCAGAGCTCCAGATGTAGGGCCCAGGGGAGCCAGGGCTGGGGCCTTCCTCAGAGCTGCCAGACTCCCGACCCTCCCTTTGGGCTCCTGATCAGGAGGGGGCCGTGGTCCTCAGTTGCCCACCTGCAGGGAGCCACGGCTCCAGCATTGCCTCAGTCCCCGGCTGCAGCTCCATTTGGCTGGTGTCCCGGGCCCTCCCCTGCCATCGGCATCTAGCTGGTGCCTAGAGACTGTAGGCTGCCCTGAGTGGAGAGAGGAGTGTGTGTTGGCTGTGCGGGGCTGGGAGCACAATAGCCGACAGGCCAGACTTTGGGGATAGGAGTCCACCATTAAGGGGACACCTGGGCTGCCTGCCTGTCCTCCTCCCCAGCTGCATGCTAGGAGCCCCATGCATGAGGACATGTGCACATGTGTGCTCCTTCCCCCCACCCCCACTTCAACCGGGGCTGCCGGGCATTGGAGGTGTTTAGCGTGAGAGCCCCCCCCATGCTTGCCCAGCCCCCACGTCCTGATCCCTGCGTCCCCTGCAGACGGTTCCTCTGACAGAAGCTGACAAGAGCCATTTCCAAGATGGATTGATTCAATTTAGCACAAATTTTTGCTGGATTTGGTGACGTATGGCTCCCTGTTGGAACTGCATCGAATGTGACTCCAAAGAGAGAGGCTTTATTAGGCCAGGCAGTGCTGAGCAGGTGGGGCCCGGGGGCTGAGCGCCTCCAGCGCCAGGGCCATCTTGTGTGCCTGCCCTGGAGCCCCCATAGGTCCCCCCACACACCCCTGTTCTCCCATCATTAGGGGGCTGCCTGGCCGCTCAAAAGGAAAATGCTTTGTGAGCCGGCTTTTCATTATACTCCAGGGACTGAATTTCCATTTTATTCCCAGAAGCAAAGTTTTGCTACTGCTGAGGACCCCACTGTGGGAGGCCCAGAGCTAAGACTTCTTCCCTCTGGGCTGATAAATTCTTAATGGAGGCTGTGGCTCCAGCAGCCCACTGCTCCCCCCAGCCCGGGACTAGAGCCCCAGCCTGTGTGTGTGTGTGTGTGTGTGTGTGTGTGTGTCTTGATGTGGCCTGTACACACCCGCTCTGCCAGGGCACGCACCACAGCTGGTAGCCTGGCTTCGTGCCTGCTGCTCTGTGCGTGAGAATAGGCTCTGGGTCTGGTGCCGCAGCGGGAGGCCACCGGCTGCTTCCAAGGCTCAGGCTGGAAGAAAACAGCAGGAGTGGTGGAGGAGTGGACCAGCCTTGGTAAGGGAGGCAGGACCCAAAGTGTGGGCGTGCGTGACTTAGGCCTTGTTGTAGGAGCCCTCCCAAGGTTCCCACCCATGAGTAGTGAACGTCAGAGCCCCCCACTATGCCCACAACACCGCCCCCCACTTTATCATGCATCCGTTGCAGCCACACCAGCCTCTTGCTGCCCCGAGGCAGCCTCTTGAACACACCAGGCTGCCTCGGGGCCTTTGCTTCTGCTATCCCCCTGCCCCGGCTTCTCTTCCCAGATCTGTGCCTGGCTCATGTTCCTGGCTTCTTCAGGCCTCTGTTCAGAAGCTAGCCCCTCCCTAAGGCCAACCTTGACCACCCTGTTGAAATTTAACACTCAGTTCCTCTCCTGGCTTTGTTTTATTTCCTATCTATCCGTCTTTGATTACACATCCCCCAAAGCTCAGCACCTTCTTCACTGCTATAGTCCCAGTGTCCAGAACCACCCCTGGCACTCAGCAAATGGAAGAGCTGCTGAGCAAGTGCCCGGCGTCCAGTGGCATCTGAGCTGGACATAGAGAGGCGGGGACCTGGATTGATTCCTGTATCTACATTTAGCTGGAAACAGACCCCCATGAGATCCACCCTAACTCTTGGAAACTGCACATATGACCTTATTTGAAAAGGGGGTTTTAACCAGTGTGATTATGTTAAAGATTTGAGATACAGGACCCTGGATTATCCAGGTGGGGTAGATGCAATCACATGTGTCCTCAGAAGAGAGAGACAGAAGGAGGTTTGAGACACACAGAGGGCAGAGACTGGAGTGTTACGGCCACAAGCCAGGGATCCCTGGAGCCCCAGAGACTGGAAGAGTCAGGACAGATGCTCCCCTGGAGCCTTCAGGAGAAATTTGGCCCTGCTGACACCCTAATTTCAGCCTAGTGCACTGATTTCCAACTTCTGGTCTCCAGAACCGCGAGAGAATTCATTTTGTCGTTTCAGCCACCTGCGCCAGCCCCAGAAACTCATAGAGTGTCTGACGCTACTGACACAACTTGTAGGCTCTCCCCAGAGGCAGGGCTGGGACCCACCAGCCTGGTTAAAGATCTCCCTCTCTTGGGACCACCATCTCTGAAGTCGGGGACTTGGCTTTGCTGGGTAGGGATGTGGGAGGGTAGACACAGTGGAGAGGAGGGGAGACAATCCCCATGATGTGTAAGGAGTGCTGTCCTAAGAGTCCATCGCCTGACTTGGCCCCACCATGCACATCATTAAACCTTAGCTATAAGGTGGAGTGCAGCCCTGGGGTTACCCTGGGGCTCAGCAGAGCCCCCTCCAAACTGAGCCTAGACAATATTCCTTGGAGTTGTGACCAGATGACACAATGGGTGGCCATCAAGGAAGCGGAGTGTTGACCAGGCTGGGTGGCCAAGAAGGCTTTTGGGCCCCAGGGCAGCCTCTGGCACCAGAGCCTGGGTTCAACCCCAGACTCTCCAAGGCTTTTGTGAGCCTCTGACAGCCACGCCGATCCCCACACTCTGGCAGTCGGCCGTTTTGTCTGCCCGGGTGGGACCCCAAGCTTCAAAGTGCCCGTATACTGCCCAGCCCCTCCCTGGGATTTTTCCCGGGGTGTCTTTTGATACGTGTGCTGTTTTCTTCCCTCTCTTCTGAGGCAAACGGCTGAGTGATGGCTTTTCATCTCCTACTTTGAGTAGCTGTAAGAGCTACTTTATATAAACATCAATTACAGGCACGTAATAAATTAAGGGTCCCTCACGCCGCACGCATTAGAGTCCACTCCGATATCAAAGCGCTCCCATCACCGAGGGAATGGGAGGGCGGCGGCTGATTAGCCAGGAGATGTTGGTGGAGACAGAAGGCTAATTTAATTGCAGATCCACAGAGGGTCGAGGACAGAGGTCCCCCCTCCTCCTTGCCTTCTTGTCCCTGGCTAGTGAGTGGTAGGGATGGTCGGGCAGGGGTCACTGGCCAGGACTTCTGAGGGTGGAGGGCTAGCCATAGCTGTGGTGTTCCACCATCCCATGTGTCACCTGACCCTAAACCTCAGCCTGCAGCATCTGGGTATTGCCTTGGGGGTGCTTAGGAACCTTTGAGACATTCTCTATCCTCCCCGCTGAGGCCTAAGCTGGTGTTAGCCTGTTTGGATACCAGCCCTGGCACCCTAATGGCTCCACTCCTTCAGCCCCTCTGGGTGGCTCCTCGGCCAGGCCCCATGTGGTCCCTGAGACCCCCCCCTCCTCCCTGACTTGGAGATGTTGGTGAAGAGCAGGAACTCTGACTCCAGCCTGCTGGGGCTCTCTTCTCTCCCAGCTTGGCTGTTTGCCACTGGGCAGCCTTGTGCCACGTGCTGAGGCTTTCTGGGGCCCAAGGGCACTTGGAACCACACAGGGGACTCTTCCGGGTTACCTCTGTTACTGCTTAAGTGCCCAGAGTACCTCTCCCCTCTCTGCCACCCTCAACCTGGAAACACGTTCCCAGGCTTCTCCAGGTCATGTGTGCCTTATCTTCCCAGCCTGTGGAAGGATGTGGGGGGCCCTGCTGCCCGGAGGCCTCACTCCAGCCTCCAGGAAGCAGGAGCAATTCCCACCTGGCCCCTCAGCTCTCCTGGGCCCCTGCACTGCCCACACTGTGCCTGGGCCCTAGTCTGCTCTTTTTCTCTTCCTTAGGGAATGAGCGGATGCCTCCCAGCCCTGGGGGAGTCCCCACATTCCTGCAAGCATCAGAATCCCTGTGGAGTGTGACATATCACAGAAAGGGGACCCCACTGGGGTGTCTGATTCCACATTTGTAAGAAGGGCCCAGACTCTGCATTTCGGCTCCCAGGTGCGGCTGCTGTGGTGGGGGAACCCCATTTTGAGAGCCACTGTACACTGGAATCTGGGGGCTTCTAAAAACACAAAAGGCCTGGTGCTGTGCAGGTGATTCTGAGAGCCCTGGAGAACCAGGTTGAAAAAGAGGGAGGTTCCAGTTGGGAGCAGAGGTTGTGCTGGTCACTCCCACACCTCCTCCTGGAGTCCACTAGAGGGACGGTGCATTCCAGCTCTCTGAGGTCAAAGTTTCCATGTGAGGCAGCTGCTGATCTCTGCCCTGATCCTGTCTCCCCCACCACCACCAGGGCCTGCACTCCAGCCTGAGGTGGTGCCCAGAGAGCTGGGAGCTGCCTGGCCTCAGCCCAGGCTCTCCCAATCCCCCTCGAGCCACCCTCCTCAGCCAGACTGCTATGCCCAGGGGTTAAGTGGGAATCAGCGGTTACTAAGGACGGAGAACACTGAGGCCTGGGTCACCCTGAGATCATGTATGACATCTGGCCTCAGGCTGGGGGAGCGTGTAGGGGAGAGCAGGGGTGCAGAAAAGGGGACCAAGACTGGTCTCAGCTCAGGCCTGTGTTTTCTCAGGGGTCCCAGGGTGGGCCAGGAAGTTCTCTGTGTAGGGAGATCACCCGAGCAGGTCGGGGAGCTAGAGCTGGAGACGTCCCCATGGTCTTTCAAGGCGCCCCGTGGCTGAGCTGTACAGAGGGTATCCAAGTCTGTGGTAGGGCAGGGGCACATGGAGAGTGACAATAGCACTCTTTTGGGGGTCCCACGGCACATGTGGACAAGTCCTTTAAGCGCCCTAAAAGCATGGGGGAAAGGGCCCATTTCCCCCTGTCTCTTCTACAGAACCGTAAGCCCACCCAGCTAGTGTGTGCCTGCCCGCTCCCAGGACTCTGTTCCCAGTTGACCATTCTCACCCTCAGGCACACGCAGAGACGGGAGGAGGAATGAAAGGCCAGTGCCTGGTAGCCAGCAGAGGAGCACAGGGAGGCCTGGGGGCATTGGGCTAGGGGGTCAGCCCCAGGGCAGCCACCCCAGGGCCTCGCTTGGCTTCACTCGGGGTCCCTTCTTGGGGACGGGCCGTTCCCCTTGAACATCTCAGGCCACCACTCACTCCTGGGAGGCCTGAGGAAGGGGACAGAGCTGGGTTGTGTCCTGGCTCTGGAACTTGTGACCACAGGGCCTGGGGGCAGGCTGCTATCCTACCTATGACAAGGAGTTAGTGCTGGCAGCCACCCGCAGTGCTTCAAGGGGTGATAACAGGGAACGCAGAGCCTGTCACCTGGCCCCAGGGTGGTGGATATTTCCACCACAATTAGACATTCTCTGGGACTCAGTTTCCCCAGCTGTAAAATGAGGATAGTAGACCAGATTCTCTCTGAAGCCCCTCGCCATTTTCTCCACCTTGATTTGAGGAGCTGGTGTGATATTCATGGTGTTGTCCTAACCATGGTGTGGGGGTTGGGGAGCACATCTTGGCACCTGTTGTTCCTGGTGGGTGAGAGCGTCTGCCTCCTTTGGGAGTCAGCATCCGACTGGGGAGAGAGGAAGGTAGCCCAGAGTCATTGGCACACAAGGGTCATCTTTCCTTATGATCAGATGGGAGGAGACAGGCTGTCCTGAGGATGTGCAGGACCCAGATTCCAGCAGGGCCATGTGCCCTCGGCCCCACCATCTAACCTCCCCGTGCCACAGTTTCCTCATCTGCGAAATGGTCCACACAGCTGGTAGTGACTAAATGAGTTCATGGGCGTGAAAACCTTCCTGCAGATTTTCCATCTTTATTTGTTATCTTGGAACCAGGTAAAGACATCCCGACAGTGAGGCTGCAGCCCAGAACCTTCCACCTGCTCTCAGGCCTTATACCGAAGCCATTTGCCTGGAGAAAGTGGAAAGTGAAAAGGGTTGATGTCCCCTTCCCCCAGCCCCACTCTTCCCCAAAAGAAATCCCCGCAGCGCAGCCCCAGCTCCGAGCCCGACTCTCACCGCCAATCCAGGGCGGCATTTCCTTTCTCTCTTTTTTCTTTTTTTATCTCGCCAGCAGAGCATCTTGCGGTCGGTCATTCCATTTCATTTCTGGCCTTCGGAGAGTGACATTTACATATTAATATTTTCTGAGGGAGCCCCGTGCAGGCTGGAGCAAGTGTGCCCGCATGGCCTCTCCGAGCGCAGGGAGATAAAGCAGGCTCCCGCGTGAATACCGCAGTGAGCCGCGTGGCGTGAAAGGCCTCACATTTGCCCTGTCAGCATGTGGTACATCGGCTCAACAACTGATTTAGCGCTCCTTTCTCCCTGCGAGGTTTATCTCCACTTACAGAGGACACGCTCTTTGTGAGGGGCTCTGCCTCCCTGTCACTTCCCGCTGCCATCCCTGAGCCTCGTGCCAGGGATGGGGCTCCTGGCCTGAAACGCCCTGACAGGCGCATTAGCTGGAGCCGGGCACAGCCGGCTGTCACCAGCCAGGTTATCTCTCCCCTGCAGAGCCTGCTGGCCGTGGCCCTCCAGTCCCCAGCCACTCAGACATCTGTGCCTGCGGGTCCAGGTCCAGAGTGACCCCACAGCGGGGAGGGCTTTGGCTGTGATTGACGAGGTCAGTTTTCTCTGGGTGTGAGGGTCAGAGATAGAATGTGGGAGGTCTCTGAGCAAGGAGGATGCCCCCCGTGGATGGGACAGATGGTGGAAGGAGCCCCAGGAAATGGCAGCACTCCCATGACCGCGTGGCTGGGATTGCCTCTCATCCTGTGTAACCATCAGCTCAGCAACTGTGAAGCAGTGATGCCACCATCTGTATTTATACCAGAGGAAAGAAAAGCAGAGAGGGGGAGTGACTTGGCTAAGGTCACACAGCTGGGAGCTGAGGCTGGGGTCCTGAGGGTGACTCCAGAGTAGGCCACATTCAGCTTCCGGTCCCACCTCTGCCTTAGGCCACCTGTTACCATCTCTGTGACACAGTTTTCCCTGCTGTGATTTGGGACAGCAGTACCCAGTGCTGCATCTTGTACACGGACAAGTCAATCTGTAAAACCAGAATTTGATGTGCTGGTAGTCTTGTTTTAAATCACTCAGTGTGCTGAGGACATGCTCTCAGTATCCACAAAGCAGCTGCGGTGTGTAGGTCCCATGTGGTATGAAAAGGAACCTATTGACTGATATTAGACGTGAGGCATTCACCTCGCAGCATGAGATGGTCTCCAGAGATCGCCTCTCACCTCAGCTCACACACATCTGGGCCCCTCTGCACAGCCCTGTCCATCCCTCAGCTTGCCCGTTTCTTCCTTAGACCCAGATCCATGCAGGCCACATGGTGTTCATGAGCACAACCTTGACCTGCCTGCCGGGGTTCAGTCCCAGCCACTCCCTCCCTGTGTGTGACCACAGATCATGTCCCTTTTTGTGCCTCAGTCTCCCCTCTGGACAAGCAGGATGATGAAGCAACTATCTCATGAGGCTCTTCGAGGGCTAAATGACTTACTGTGCTAAGGGTTTGGGACGGTAGGTTCTAGGTGTTCATAAATGTTTTTAGCAGTGGCCTTTGTCACCTTCGCCACCATCCCCATCACCACCACCATCACCATTGCTGCCGTCACCACCAGGCCTGGAGTAAGTAGCAGGAGCATATTGGTGGGCTGTGGACAGGGGCCCAGTCAAGAGCTAGCCATCCCCGAAACAGGCCAGCCTCTTTCTGAGTGCTCTTACCCCATAATATGCGGAGCACGCTGGCGCTCAGCCCAGGGGTCATGAAGGGTTGCCACGATACTGTTTTAAGATCTTCCACTAATGAGGGCCCGGCTGTACCAAGTGTTTCCGTGACTGAGCGTGTCAATGAGAAACTGGGCACCACGCACAGAAGCCACTAGCATCTTCCAGCTGGGAAGGTGGCAGGGGGACCAGAGTCCCTGCCCCTCTGGAGCCTCTCCAGGGCCTCCTAGAAATTCTAGGAGCCCCTACAAAAGAGGGCAATTGGCAGCTGGGTTGAATGTTGGCAGTGGGTGGCCTCACCCTCTTTGGGCCTCAGTTTTCCTGTTCTAAACAGAGGTTACTTGTATCTGGGAGGGTGGCAGCTAAAAGGATTTTTTTTTTTTTTTTTTTGAGATGGAGCCTCAAGCTATCCCCCTGGGTAGAGTGCCATGGCATCACAGCTCATAGCAACCTCCAACTCCTGGGCTCAAGCGCGTCTCCTGCCTCCGCCTCCCAAGTAGCTGGGACCACAG
>CAUYQV010092494.1:0-14467 GCA_963574575.1 Galagoides demidoff | reverse complement strand
ACCTCCGGTATATGGGGCAGCACCCTACTCCTTTGAGCCACAGGTGTCACCCAGAAAACATCCTTTCTATACTCCCAATTGTTCCAGATGGGGTGGGAGTGAGAACCAGAAATGGGAGTCTTCTCAGAGTGGAACCCCATCAGCACTGGGGGAGCAATGTGGTGGGATCCACAGTGGCCAGCAGGCACCCACCTGGGGTGGGATTAGCTAGGCTCCACAAGGACGCATTTGGGCCCGAAGACCTGTGCAGGTACTCTAGCTAGAGGCTCCCCCAGGGGTCCATGAGACCCCCCCCCATGCCAACACCTGACTTGGGAGTCTGCCACCTATCACAGGCTCTCATCTTAGAATCTAAGACTTAGACTGTTGGTGTGGGTATTTTGAGCTACCTTGGGGAAATGATTTGCCTGCTTGGGCTTATCTTCACTTGTGGGGGGGGCAAGCCACTGAAAACCTTGGTGTTGCAGACAAAATGTCAAAAAGTTGTCATGTAGCATAATAACTCAACCTTTGCAGGCACCAGCATATGTTCTCAAATCCTTTAACTTGAAACAGTGATTCTGTCTGCCACTCCCCGCTTCCAGTTTGGGGTAGGAATTCACACACCCCAGGCACAGAACAAAAGCCTACAGGAAGACAGGTGGTGGTAAACACAGAGAAAAGGGATTTTTATATCACCAGATAATCACATTTTCTGGTCCTCTAGTGCGTTCCCCCACAGAGCTCAAAGCTTTCTGCAAAGGCTTTCATCTCCCTGCAGCAAGTAGGCGGCAAGCTATTGTCACCCCAGTTTTTGCAGCGGGGTGAATGCCAGTGATCGGGGATCTCCCGTTGAGGCAGAGGCCAGGCCTCCAGACCACCCCACGGAGGCATCCATGTGCCCACCTGCCTTCCAGAGGCAATGGGTGAGGAAGCAGATCCACAGTTCTGGCTTTTAAAGGACCCTCAAATCCAAAAGCAGGGGACGAGGGGAAAGATGGGCCCAGAGACAGTACCATCCCATGAACTCCCCAATGCAGTACCCGATGGGGACAACCTGCCCAACATGGGTTAACAGTCTTCATTTCTTTCTCCTCCTCGGCAGCAGGCCCTCCTCGGAAAAGTGGAAGGGGACTGGCTTCCTGCTCTTTGTGGGTGGGGGGGAAATGGGAAAGAAACAAGAATATGACAAACAAGTGACCTACCAAGGAACACAGGGTCCTCAAGAAAAGGATGCCCACCCATTGGCTTGTAGAGGTCTGGGGTTCTGGGGTTCTGGGAGAGAGGTACTCTATTCTAGCCTGGTGTCAGCTATATTCAGGAACATTTGAGCCTCATCCATTTGCCTGTGCTTAGACAAGGGGTGGAGAAGATGTCACCCAAAGCCAAGCCAGCAAGGAGAGGCTTCATGTGGACCCCTGTGACCAGCACGTCTGTCCCAACCCTCCCAGGGAAGGAATCAGAAAGCCTCAGGGAGATGGCTGCACAAAGCAGGGTACTGGTGGCCTGATACCACCTGGCACCAAGCCCACACAAGCAAGCAGCAGGTGGGCTCACCAGGCCGTCTGGGTCCACTGGCGACAAAGGATCCTTCGGAAGGCACGGCGAAAGTCCTGATTGAAGATGGTGTAGATGACAGGGTTCAGTGAGCTGTTGCAGTAGCCAATCCAGAAGAAGAATTGGAAGAGGCCACGGGGCGCCTTGCAGTGCTTGCAAATGGCACCCAGGCTGTAGCTGAAGAAGAAGGGGAACCAGCAGAGTACAAAGACACCGATAACCACGGCCAGCACAAAGGTGAACCTCTTCTCCCGGCTCAGCTGTGCCCTTCGGCGCCACCACTGCCCACCCACAGCACCCACACCCCTGCTCAGGAGCACCTGGCCGCGTAGGGTGGCCAGCACCCGGGAGCCCTGTGGCTGCTGCAGGGGTGGGCTGCAGACTGAGGCAGGAGACACTGGTACTGCCTTAGGCTCACACTCTTCCTCCTCCTCTTCCTCTTCTTCAGCTTCCTCCTCTGGCGATGCCCCACAAACACCCTCCTTCTGGCCCTGGCCTGAGTTGGAAAGGGCAGCCCAGCCAGGTGGCAAGGGTTGGCTCCCAACATCCTCAAGTGTCTCTCCTTCCTCCTTCTCTCCAGTGGGCTTGGAGAGTCCATTGGCCTCTCCAGCAGAGGCCAGGGTTGGCAGCTTAGCTGAGGCCAAAGTCCCCCCAGGGACTTGTTGGGGCTGCTTGGACTCACCCTTCCCAGGGCCCCCCTTGGCTCTGGGACCTCTGCGGTGGCTGCGTTTGGCAATCAGATAGATGCGCAGGTAGACAAGGATCATGATGAGGCAAGGAACAAAGAAAGATCCAATGCTGGAGGATAGGATGTACCAGGTCTCTTCGTTGAGCTTGCACTGAGGGCGCTCGCGAGGCTGGGGTTTCTGGTTACCCTTGTAGATGAGAGGAGGCAGCGAGATGACGGCTGCAATAAGCCACACAGTGAGGATGATGCACTTGATGCGACGTGGGGTGCGTTTGGAGTTGTACTCTAGCGCGCGGCTCACTGCCCAGTAGCGGTCCAGACTGATGGCACACAGGTGCACGATGGATGAGGTACAGAAAAGTACGTCGAGCGCCAGATACACCTCACACCACGTGCGCCGGAAGTACCAGTAGCCCAGCAGCTCGTTGGCTAGCGAGAAAGGGATGATGAGCGTGGCCACCAGGATGTCAGCGGCGGCTAGCGACACCAGAAACAGGTTTTGCGGGGCCCGCAGCGAGCGGCTGGTCAACACAGCCAGGATGACCAGCGCGTTGCCAAAGATGGTGAAGAGGATGAGGAAGGTGATGGCCGCCGCGATGGCCGCCGTGGCCTGCACCGAGTAGGGCTCCCAGTCGTCCATGGCTGAGCTGGACGAGGACAGAGGGAACGCTCCCTGTCCAGCGAGCGCGCTGCAGGCGAGAGCGTAGCCCTGGCTCGGCTAGACGAGGGGGTCACCCACCCGGCGACGCTGAAGGCGCTAAATCCCCATGGCCTGGCCCAACAGGATCTAGGAGGACGGGGGACACCCAGGACCGGCCACTGCCCTCCTACATCTTCTACCAGCGCCCAGCATCCCAGCCGCTCGCTCATAGAAGTTTTCCAAGTTGTCCCGCTGCCGTCCCCGTCCTGCCCGCGACCGGGAGAAAGTAGCGCCCTCCCGCCACACGGCTGCCGCGCGCGCGGTGGGGCGCAGACCCAGCGGACGGGACGCGGGGTGGAGGAGCGGAGGCAGAGGTGCCCGCACTGCTCGCAGGCGCTCGCTCGGAGCTGCGCCTGCCGGCAGCCCCGCCGCAACAGGGGAGTGGGGAGAAGAGAGAGCGCGGCTGGAGGAGGGAGGAGACTGGAGGCGGGAGCGGGAGGAGGGGAGGGAGGCGGGGCGGGCGATCGGACCTAAGGTGGGTGGAAGGTGCACTGCGGGAGGGTTGGCAAGCGGCAGCCTTATGCGCCCCGGCCTCTGCCTGACGCCCCTACCCCTAATACTCTTGGCCGCGGCGCCCTAGGAGGTCAGTAAGGGTCTGGGATCTTCGAGGCTCTAGGAAGGACACTGGCAGAAGTGAAAGGGTGGGTGCGTGCGAGGATCTGAGATACGGAGCTGACGCATCTGCCCGCACCGAGGTGGGACCACTTTCCTGCAGACCCTGGGCTGGGATCTAGGAGGGTGGGCGAGGGCAGGTCTATCCTTCCGCCACCCAAGATCCCCAAGGACGGGTGGGTGAGTGGGTGTGTTGGGGCGCTGGGTCATAATATGCCACAACCCCACCTGGCCCCCAGCAATGAAGAAACCTAGCGGAGTTGAAAGGGAGCGGCAAGACAGTCCCGAAGCCCTTCCCCAAACGCTTCCCCACCTGGCTGCTCTCCGTCGGGCCTGCAGAGCAGGAAAAGCGCACGTCGCCGGCTTGCGAGCGCCCCCTGCTGCCATCTGTGTGCCGAGATAGTCTTCTTCGCATCCTGGGGGCGCTGAAAGGGCTCCCAACCCAGGGAGAAGCGACTTGTGACCAGCTTTCCTGTTTCTCCCGCAGCTGCCCCAGTTTTCTCTAGTAAGGGCAAAGGAGGTAAGAAGGAAACTGGCTTGGACTCAAATCACAGTAGCAACTAAGACTCAGGGAAGGGTTTGCGGGGAGTGGGCGGGAGGGAGTGAACTGCAGCATCTTGGCTAACGGGGAAAGGTGAGATTCCTCACCTGGAGCAGAGCAAGGAGGCCTTGCGGAGGTAAGGGGTCCTTTTCATGAGAGAAAGCAGGGTCTCAGGGGCAGCTGTGAAGGAAGGAGCTTTCCTTTGCCTCTGTAGTGACTGCTAGGGAAGGGGCCGACCCCCATCTCTGCTCCAGTCCTACCTGCCTTCCCCATATACACCGATATCCCCTGCTGGTAACAGTGCAAAGGCGAGTTGGAGTAAGAAGAAATTTCAGACTAAGCCCCTCAATCTTCAAAAAAATGCCAAGGAGCGGCTGTCCATCAGGTGCCCAGCTCCAGCCTGGGCAGCCTCAATGGAACCCCTGATGCCATGAGCTCAGCCTAGAGCCAAGCCGCCTATTTACGGCCCACAGCTCTGCATGGCATCTCTTATAAATAAGCCTTGCTGCTCTGAAAGTGGGGCTCCACCAAAGGCCCCCCTTGAAACAATGCCTCTTGGTGCCTTTGCTCCTGCCTTCCCACCTGCATGGAAGCAGAGCATGTGACCTCTCAGTCCCAGAAATGTCTAACCCCTACCCAGGTTCAGATGAGAGAGACCTCAACACCCCCTACAGCTGCACCTGCTTGATCCCCTGCTGTTCCTGTCATCCTGTCAGACTGCCTAGTTTTCCTGTTAGGTGTGAGTACCCACAGCCCAATGGGGTAGTGTTGCCTGGGCTAAGTTTGGAGAGGGCAGCCAGCCTCCTTTGCACCCCCAGGCCTCATTCTGAAGCAGATCATTCCAGAGATGGGTTTTATGGGTTCCCATTTGCTGGGCTGGGCAGGGCAGGCCCTAGGGCCCCTCATCATCAGGGATGCACAGGCCCAAATAGCCCCTTCCCTGAGGATGCACAGAGGGGTAGCCATTGCAACTAAGAAGCAGCTGCTTGGGCAAATTCCTGCCTGTCCCCACTGTTCCCTGCACCAGGACCTGCCACGTCGGATACCCTGGAGGTTCAAGTGGGCACCAGGAGGAGCCACCTTTCTACCACCTCCAAACATCCTCAGGCTGGGGGGTGGGTTGGGTTGAGCATCTCCCCAGATGCTGAACCAGCACCAGACTTTTGTTCTCTGGCCCATTTTCTCCCAAGGGCCAGGATGCCAGGATTCTGCAGGAACTAAAGCCAGGGTTGCCCACTTGCCTTCCCATCCTGCAAGTCCCCACTCAGAATGCTCACCTGGGCCCTCTCTAAAGTGACAACTTTGGACTTATCAAGCACCAGGCCCTGCTGGACACTCTGTTAAGCCAGCTGGGGACAGCCAAAGTCTACAGCTGGCACACCTGGGAAATGTGTGCTCTCTAAGGGGGCAGGAGCTCTTCAACACCCACAAGGCTCAGCTGTTGCCCCAGGCTCTGTGTTGCCTTCTGCCTCCACCACTGCAGCCTCCTCTCAACCCCACCCGCAACTGCCACCAGCTCCCCAGGGCAGGAAGGGCCATTTCCTAACTCAATTCCCACTCCTGTGGCTCTCTTTCTCCATGTATATCTCCAGGCTTTGCCTATCTGACCCAACCCTTAAGACTGCAAGGTGCAGGAAGTGGCCAGGCTTCCTTCAGCTCTTTCCAAACTAGCCTGACCTTCCACTGTCATCCCATTCCCCCAAGGCTAGTAGAGTTCAGTCCCAGACCTAAAACAGCCAGCAGCAGGAGTTGCCTAGAATATTCCCAGCCATGTATAGGGGTAATGGGCATGAGGATCCCAGTCCTCTGCCCCTGCCCTACCAGGCTAGTGTTGGTCTCTGGTCGTGCTCTGGGTCCCCACCTCTCAATCCTTTCCAGGGGCTATATGCTCTGCCAGAAATACCCTCTCCTCCTTCCTTCTGCGTTTGGCAGGCCCCTACACACCCATGTGCCACCACTCTCTCAGAGGGAGGTCCCCTGTTCTCCAGGTTTCCTGATGCCACACTCACAGGACCATTTTAACATTGAGATGGTGTCTGATGGTTTTGTTTTTGTCACATACCATCTCCATCAGAGCAGACATCCCTCCTCAGTCCTGAACGCCTGGTCCAAGGTCATTGGCTGGTGAAGGACGGTGGCAGCAGGCATCAGTGTATACATACACATCAGCATTCTCAGACAGGTAATGCACCAGTGAAGAGTCTTGGAGGGATGTCCTTGAAAGAGAGGCCATGGGGAAAGATGATCTAGTATGCAAACGATACCATCTTGTTCAAAGAAGAGTGAGACAATTGTCCCATCCCTTGCTGAGAGAGCCCAGTGTGAGATCTGGCATCTTAATTGGAAGCCAGATCTTCTCCAGGCTTGAGAGTGAGGTAGCGGCACAGCAGCCCACAGCCATGCCCTCTGTCCCCTAAGTGTCCACCAGGCCTGACTAGCACACCCCAGCTTTCCCCAGAAGCCCCAGCCTTTTCAGTCCCTGGGACCCTTGTCCCTAGACCACCCTGTATGACCCAACTGCCCCACATCCCAGAGCCTCAAGTCGTGCCCTCTGTAACATTAGTCAGTCGTCCTTTGTCATAAGTGCCTGACCAAACCCCAGCCCTGATCAAACCTAAATCATCCACCACTGCCTGCCTTCGACCAGGCGGCTGCTTTTTCCGGAGTAAAACACTCTCCGCATCGACTGGCCTCGCCTTAAATGCATGACCATAAATCTCCAACTTGCCTAGTATGCTCTCTCTCCCACTCCTTAAATCAGCATCCCTTCTTCTCCTCTCCAGCCTCCCAGCTTCTCCCCACCCCCATGCTGCTCTGCTCTGTGACTCTGCCTGATACTTAGGAGAAAATGCTAGTCATTAAGCAGGAACTCACCCCCTACACCCACCCACAGCTGAGCTCTAACTGGATTTGCTGTACTGGAAGAGCAAGTGCTCTGTGCCCTGGAGCCCACCCCTTCAACTAGCCCAGGACACTCCTGCTATTATCCAGTCTCCTGGCCACCACCCCCACAGCCTCTGCCTCCTCCAAATGTTTGCCTCCAGGCTTCTTTGACTCCTGTCTCTCCCTAATGCTTGGCAGAGCATTTTAAGCCCGCCCACGGAGTCGCCTCTTTGTGGGTCATGTGTGACTCCATGTCACCAAGTGCCAGGCTTATTTCTGTGCCTTCCTCCTGTTTCTCAGCAGCATTTGCCACAGCAGAACTGCCCTTGGAACACTCTGCAGGTTCTGCCCCTTCCCTACAGGCCTCCTCCTCTTAGCTTCCTTTCCTTCTCCCAAACTCTAAATCAGAGGTTCTCAGCAAGATTCCCTTCTTCACTACAAGGG
Organism: Galagoides demidoff; assembly: GCA_963574575.1. Classification (NCBI taxonomy): domain Eukaryota; kingdom Metazoa; phylum Chordata; class Mammalia; order Primates; family Galagidae; genus Galagoides; species Galagoides demidoff. The sequence continues at coordinate 7,063 of CAUYQV010092494.1, read as the reverse complement.
ATGTTTGGCATTGTTTGGAGACACCTGTGACTGTCACAACTGAGGGAGGGGAGTACTACTGGCATCTAGTGTGCCAAAGATGCCGCTAAAGTCCTGCAAGTGTGCAGGACAGTGCCCACGCAAGCAGTTATCAGGCACAAAACGCTAATAATGCCAAGACTGGGAAATGCTGCTGTGAATGGAGCAGTGCCCCAGCTTCGTCCTCGGACCTCTCTTCTGTGTCTAAGCTCAGGGCTCCCTTCCAGATGCCAGGCTCTGCCATGCAGCTCCTCCCTGCTCCCTCCTCTGAACCCAGTCTCTTTTCAGCACACACACTTCCCCCTCCCTGTACTGCCTCTCCCCAGGTTCTCAGTACTATTCCCCACTTGAAGCTGTGCCCTCACCTGCTGCATGCAATCACCAGGAGTGGCTGCCTCGACCCCCAGGCGCACTCTAAAAGCACCTAAGTCGGTCCATCTCCGCAGCCCTCATCACACTGTCTTGTGTAACTGCACTGGCTTCCTAACTGCTCTGCTCCTGACCCATTTTCTAGGATGAATCCAGAAAGACTTTTTAAACCTAAGTTAGAGCCTTAGAACCCTCCAGCAGCTGCTCCCTGTTGCTTTTGGACTAAAACTCTCCCCCTTGCCTACCCCACCCTCTCACCACTTCTTCCTATCTCAGGGCTCAGAGCACTGTCACTGAGACCTCAGCTGAAATGCCACCTCCTCAGAGGGCCCTTCCTGAGCAACAGCCTAAAGCAATGCTCCCCTTCCCCATGTGGTGAGTACCAAATGTTTTCTTATGGCCTGGTTATTACCCACCCCATCTTATCTTCCCCATGAGGCACCAGGCCCAGCCAGCCCCATCTTCAAGAGAACCCAGATTCATAGACTAAGAGCCAAATCCTAATGGGAGACTTGTGCTGGACAACCTCTGAGTGGGGGACCTCTTGGCCTATCGCCTCCTCTGACCCAGTGTGACCACCAAGCCTCAGCCCAGTACCAGAGCCCTGGCACAGCACTTAGAGGCCAATAGGTTGTGAGACAGTCATTTCTCTAATAATCACTACATACACTATTCCTTGGGTGGTCCACTGTCTCTGCCTGGGAGGCTCCCAGTGGGGCTGTTACCATCCTAGGGGCAGGACCAGAGCCCTAGACAGTGTGCTCACATCCCATCATTCTTCCTTCATACTAATGCCTGAGTCTCAAAACTGACTCAAGACTGAAAGCCAGGAGCCTGTCTTCATATCCCTTGACACACCCCCAGGATGTGGCCACTCAAGCGCTCCCTGGACCTTAAGCCCAAGCCTCAGCCGTGCACTACTGGGCCCCAGCCACATCCCCTTGAATATCTGCTCCCGAAGCCTGTTTCCTCCTCTGGCAGGTCAGCATAACCCTGGCAGCTGGAGGGGAGTGAGTGTGGGGAATAAAGACATCAAAAGGCATGAGGTAGTCAGTGCACAAAGCCAGCACCAGCTTTATTTCTGCCTCCCCCAAACATCTGAGGTTCCTACCTCCCACCACTCCAAGCAGGACCACCTCAACCTTATGACAGACCATAAGAAAAGTGCCCCTGGGGGATTGAGGGGCTTCTGACTCATGCCCACTCACTGGCATCCTGGAGACTGTCTTCAGTCCTGGGACAAAGCTCATGGGAAAGGTGTGAAGATAGGGAAGAAGAGGGCTTGGCTAAAGGAAGACAAGTGGGTAACCCCCAGCTTCTTCCCCAGCCTCTGCTGACTGAGCCCTCAGTGGGCAAGTCTCCTGCAAACATGGCTCTGGGGTGAAGATGTGCTTCAAGTCCTCCATTCAGAGGCCTCGCATGCTTGCTGAGGGTCCCGACTGCTTTCTCCTCCCAGCAGCACTCCTCTATCTGGCACCTTCCTGCTCTACAAGGGAGCAAGTTGGATTCTCAAGGCCTCCTAGAGAGCAGGCTAGAGGCCACAGCCACAGAGCAATAACCCCAGTGCCCAGACATCAGGGACAGGAGGCTATTCCCAGGGTCCCAGCCACAGGAAGAGTGGCGGGAACACTGCCATTCATCCATGCTGGGGTTGGGCCTCAGCCACAGGGGGGCTTCTAGGGGCCCATAGAGCTAGAATCTGCCTCTTTCTGACTTACTCCCCTAGGACCCTGTCCCTGGAGAATGTCACCTTCCATTCCCAGCATCCTTCAGGGATGAGATAAAAGTTAGGAGCAGGCAGGGCCAGGCCTGTCTTTCCCTATGACAGAACTAAAGGCCATCTGTCCCTGGAAGCCCTTGGGGAGACATAGTGGGAAAGGGACAGAGGAAGAGGCCTGGCCCTCTATGAGAGGTACCCAGCCTGGGACTGGGACACAGGGGCTGCCTAGAGGGGCCAAGGGTTGGACAACCCAGCTCCTCAGGGCACAAGGTACCTTCCCCACTTGGGGGTAGAAGCCATAGGCTTAATCTCTAGGCATCCCCCCGAAGTGACTTCCAGGTACACAGCCTCCTGGCAGAGCTGGGCTCCCCAAAGGAGCCTGGATAGGCACTGGTTGGTCTCCTGCTTCTGAAGAGGAGGCTGGGGGGTCAGTGGGCACTTGGGCCAGCCACTGCTGCACCAGAGCAATAGCAGGAACGCTCACTTTAGGCCTTGACCCTGAGGAGGAAGCTGGGGTCTGAGGTAGCCTTGCTGAGGCCTCCACAATGAACTTCTTCAGGGCAGGGGACTCCCACCCATTTGAGTTCTCTCCAGGCCCTTCAGAAACATCCTGGCCTTCAGGCCTGGGGTTGTTAGGGTCAAGGCTCACGGGTTCCCCCGATAGCACCTCCAGAAGCCGCTGCAGGGATGGTCTGGAAGCAGGAGCAGGGCTCCTACGGCTGCTGTAGGCTTGGGACCCTAGAACAGAAGAGACAAGGGATCAGGTATCAGAATTACAGGAGGAAAGCCCATATGTCAGCTGCACAGAGCCAGAGCTGGCTTCAGCTTTACTCATGGGAACAGAGAGCCCAGCTCACAGGGATAATAACCCACCATATAACTGCTAAGCCACCACTGCATGCCTTTGAGATCCAAGTTCCCCCACTAGAGACTAGGACAACAGAGCCACCCCATTCCCCACCCCCCACTGGCACCTAAGGGTTACTACCAGGTCAGGCCACTCAGGCTTCCACAGTCACCACACCCAAGGCTGCTGTGACAGTTAACCCACCTGACCTATCGCCATAGTCCCCACCTTGGGCCACTCTGTACAGCAATACCCTACCTCTCAACCTACATCTGAGACCTCTTCCAGAACAATTCCTCCACTCACAGCACCAGGAAGACACAGGTGAGTGATCTCAGGCCCACACATGGTGCCAGGAGGTAGGGTTGGCTCCTCCTTGCTGCTTTCTTTGCTGCCACCCCAGACCACGACTACCACCCACTACTTTTCATTGTAGACCAAGTTTTCAGGCCAGCCCACACTCTATCTCCTCAAAGCTGCCTCTTAGCCCAGTCACTGTCACTCAAGAGCTTCACAAGAAGCCACTCTTCCCTCTGCCAAACACCAACCAAATCCACCCTGCCATACTTCATCCACCCTGACAAATTCTCCCTGCCTGGCCCCACTGACCTCACAGCCCATGACCTCCCTGAGCTGTCATGCCTAAGAAGGCTGCCATTCCTGACGTCTCAGTTCCCAGCTGCCGCCCTCCTACAGATAGCCCCTCTGCTCCAGCTCACTTGCTGAGGCAGCACGGTTCTGCAGACCTACCAAGCCCCTGAACACTCATCACTTGGCTTCCACTCCCCAGCCCTCATTGCAATCACTCCTCAACCTTCCCTTCTGTCATGCCTGATTGTAAAATCCCAGTCCTGGAGGACCAAGCATCCCTACCCCACCTCCCACCTGCTCAGCCCCAGACCACAGACCTGCTACATGCACCTCCACCAGGCCTCATCTCCTGCTGCTCTCTAGTCGGCTGCTTCAAGTGTTTCCTTTATTCCATCCCTTCCTCCCCACCTTCCTGTTGGCCTCACTTCATTCTTTATGGGACTGAGGCCCCACCTGTACATGAAGAGCCTCCTGCAGCCAGGCCCAGTGCCTCACACCTGTAATCCTAGCACTCTGGGAGGCTGAGGTGAGTGGATTGCCTGAGCTGATGGATTCGAGACCAGCCTGAGCAAGAGTGAGACCCCATCTCTAAAAATAGCCAGTGTTGTGGTAAGAGCTTGTAGTCCCAGCTACTCAAGAAACTAAGGCAAGAGAATCACTTGAGCCCACGAGTTTGAGGTTGCTGTGAGCTGTGATGCCATGGCACTCTGCTGGGGGGAACAAATTGAGACTGTCTCAAAAAAAAAAAAAAACAAGAAAAAGAGCCTCCTGCAAACTTCAATTTACTCCTTCCTCCTTCTCAGTAGGTACAAGGAAATGCCTCGGGTCCTCCTCAGCTCCTTCCCTAAACTTTCTGGATATTCTTTCTCCCCCTGCCCCCATATTCATTCCTTCTCCAGTGGGTCATCATTTCAGTATCGAAATATGCTCTCGTGTTCACCATCTTGATAAAACCTTCCTTGACCACAGCCAATTCCACCTCCCATTCTCCTCTCCCCATGACAGTCCTCCAGGAAAGTTCTACAGAGCTCTTGCCACATCATTTCCTATTTCTTTTTTTTATTATAGAAAAGGCATATAATATTTAATACAGTAGAAAGAAGTATGTTGGGGGAAGAATAGTCTTAAGTGGTACTAGAACTGAATAGCTATGTGCAAAAATAAAGTTAGAGCCTTTCCTTAAACCCTACACAGAAGTTCACTCCAAATGGATCGCACAGACCCAAATGTAAAACCTAGAACTATAAGACTTACATCAGTGGTTCTCAACCTTCCTAATGCTGCAAATCTTTAATACAGTCCAAAGGGGTCACAACCCACAGGTTGAGAACCGTTGACTTCCATGAAAACATAAGAGTAAATCTTCAAGACAAAGACTTCTTAGACATGACACCAGAAAGCAATTATGAGATGAGTAAGTTGAACTTCCAAATTTAAAATGTTGGCATTCAAAGGATACAATTAAAAAAAGACAACCCACAGAATGCAAGAGCATTTCCAAATGACATATTTGATAAGAGACATATGTCTAGAATATGTAAAGAATTCTTACAACTCAACAAAACAGACTGTCCAGTTGAAAAAGAGGCAACTGATGTGAACAGATATTTCTCCAAATTTATACAGATGACCAAAGAACACATAAAAAGATGCTCATTAAGGCATTAGAAAAATGAAATCAAAACCACAGTGAGATACTTGACACCCACTAGGATGGTAATAAAATGACAAGTGTTGGCAAGGATGTGGAGATTAGACACTGCTGGTGAGAATAAAAAATAGTGTAGCCACTTTGGAAAATGTTTTAGCAGGTAAATATGGAGGACCTAGCAGTTCCACTCCTAGCTGTATGCCCAAAAGAAGTGATGACATGTTAACACAGGATCTTGCACACAAATGTTCATAGCAGCACTATCATAGTAACTGAGAAGTAGAAACTACCCAAGTGTCCTTGGGTTGATGAATGAGTAAAATATGATATATAAAATATGAGAATGTTAAAGAGCAATTTAAAATATCGATAACATGCTACAACATGAATTTTGAAAACATTACAAAGCCAGTACAACAGACCCTATATGATTCTACTTCTGTGAAGTGTCCAGAATAGACAAACCCAAAGAGACAGGAAGCAGACTAGTGATTACTTAGGGCTAGGGGCAAAGGTATGAGCTTAGGGGTGCAGGTACTCACATGCAAGATGACCTAGAAGTAGAATCTGGGTCACGGGGTACGTACATTTCAACCACCCAAGATGTTAAGATTGCTACAACTTGGAAAACAGTTTATATTCCTATCAATAGGGTGTGTTACCATTAGGGTGACCAGATTTTAACATTTGTAAAGCGGGACAACATGGTGGGGGGTGGGGGTGGGGCGGGGGCAGAGCCTGACAACAATGTAATTTTGATAAGCAGTTCAATAATCACTGCTCAACAATTATTTGTAATTATTACAGTTTAACATTATAAAATTAACAAAAATAATATAAAACTCACATGGAGGTGAAATAGCCACATGGCAGCCAAAAACCATATATTCCCTTCCTATTCTCCCGCCCATTCGTGCATTCTTTCCAAAAATCAGGACTTTTTTTAAAGCGACGTGGGATGCGGGACAAATTGTTGAAAAGCGGGATGTCTGATCACCCTAGTTACCATGCATTGCTCCATATCCTTACCAGTATGACATTATTGGGCTTATAAATTCCTGCTTATTTAAGGGGTGTAAAAGGATAGTGTAACCGCCATTTGCATCTCCTCAGTTACTAATGAGGTTGAGCATTAGTTTTCCATTGTGTTTCCCATTAGTTTTCTCATTGAGATGCCCATTAAGTCTCTTGACCACTTTTCTATTTCACAGTTGCATCTTTCTTATTAACGGGTAGTTCTTTACATAGTCTGTGTACCACCAGTTATGTGCTACACATCAAAAACCTCTTCTGGTTTGTAACTTGTATTTTCACTAGGTTTGGTGTCTTATGGTTAACGTACTTACATGAATCTTTCTAGTTTAATGGTTCTAGTGTCATTTGTATCTTATGTAAGAAATCCCTCCCTATCAAGGTCATGAAGACATCTTACTATATTTTCTTCAAGGTTTTAAAGTGTCTCCATTTACATGGACAATGTTTTGCATGATACAAGTTAGGAATCCAATTTTTTTTTAATGGATAACTAGGTATCTTAGAACCATTTAATGACAAATCTGTCCTTTCTCTTGTGATCCATGCCTCTTTATCAAGATTCTACTTCTGAGTAGGATCTATTTCTGAACTTTCCATTCCATTAGGCAATCACCCATCCTTGCCCCAATGCTACATATTTTTATAAAGTCATTTTATATACGTAGATTTGGTGCATTTTACATGCTGTACATTTACATAAAGATCTTATAAAACGGCTCGGCTCCTGTGGCTCAATCGGCTAAGGCGCCAGCCACGTACACCTAAGGTGGCGGGTTCAAATCCCCAGCCCGGGCCGCCAAACAACAATGAAGGCTGCAACCAAAAAATGGCC
>CAUYQV010092493.1:0-14939 GCA_963574575.1 Galagoides demidoff | reverse complement strand
TGCTAAAACATCAGAAAGTTTGTATACATTTTTGGAATACTCTTCAAGTTTCATTATTCAGTGAAGACTCTTCCAGAATATCTTTCTTTCTTTTTTTTTTTTTTTTTAAGACACAGTCTAACTTTTTTGACCTCTTTACAATGTTGTGGCAGCTTATAGCAACATCAGACTCTTGGGCTCAAGTGATTTTCATGCCTAAGCCTCCTAAGTATCAGGGACTACAAGTGCCTGATACAACACCAGGCTATTTTTAGAGACAAGGGTCTCGCTCTGGCTCAGGTTGGTTTTGAACTCGTGAGCTCTGGCAATCCACCCACCTCGGCCTCCCAAGTGCTGGGATTAAAGGCATGAGCCACTGCACCTGGCTTTTCAGAGTATTTTTCTTGATATTCTTTCCTCCTAATGAACAATTATTTTGCAGAATTTAGTATTTGACAGTATTCTGGCTTGCTTTCTTTTGTGTATAGATTATATCTTAGTCTCTGGAATTTACATAGTTCTTAGCATAGTGGTAAGTGTTAAATTATTTTCAGTTGTAGAGATTGGGCAAATTACTTGTCTTAAAATTTTCATTATGCTGCATACCAACTGAGATAAATTTATTCCAATTAAAGTAGGAATACATTTTGAACAGTAAAATCCAAAATATTTTTGTTATAACTAGTGGTAAAGTATTTTATGTAGGATGAGATTTATTCCAAGACTAAGGAGAATGTAAAAGAAGTAGAATATATCTCAAAGAAACGTACTCTATATAATGTACAGTATTTGTAAACAACACTTTTCTGTAACAATTAACTTTTGGATATTAGATTAGAAAATTTTGTGATTCATTTGATAAATTCAAGTTGTAGCTTGTAGGTCCTAGAGCTTTAACAATCTTGCAGTTTTTGGCAGTGGTTTAGTTTGTTGTCAGGGCTGCCTTCTACTTCAGGACCAGGATAGCCTATTAACAATAGCTGCTATTTGATGCTTTCCAATTTTGTTTCTCACACCTATTAGAGCAATTCTTCTTCTCACATTTACTTACTACTGCTGTGTACCACTTAGTATGCAATAAGGTACTGTAAAAATCATTAAGGATAAAGTAGATATGTTTCTTGCCTTCATAGAACTTTTTATGTAATAGAGAAAATAGAAAGGTGAATATAATTACAAATAAATAGCTTACAAAGCAATGTTTATAGTTTCTCACTATAATTGATCATGAGTAAGGAAATATTTAGGGGTTATAAAAGGTTTTAAAAAATCTTTAATCTTCTCTAATAAAAGATCACTGTAATACCATAGAAAAAACACTAACCAGTTTGATGCCTGTATTTCTGTTCCTGGCATTTTTACTAACTCGTTATGTGACAATAAGTTAAAATGTAATACGATCCTCATTTCCATATACATTTATTTATTCCATACAGATTACAGATTATAGTCTTTTGCATAGGCCTGAGGTTTAATGAAGGGAAATGTTTACACAAATAAATACTGTAAATACAGAGCATGTCACTATTATAATAAATTCATTGGATAGTATGGTCCTCTTCCACTCTAAGATTTTATGATTGTAAAAGTTTACTCAAGAATTTGGAAAAAATATTTAGACTATCATGTGTTAATATCTAGAGCTAGATATTCTGTATTTATAATAATTATAATAATGATGTGAATTATTATTTAGCTCACACTTATTTAGCAATTAATTTAGAGTCAACCACTGTGCCAAGTTTTTTTTTTGGTTTGTTTTTTTAGAGATAGAATCTCACTTTGTCACCTTGATAGAGTGCCATGGCGTCACAACTTACAGCAACCTCCAGTTCTCCAAGTATTTTATAAGGATTATCTCACCATATTTTGAAAACAAACTAATGAGATAGTATTAATTGACCCTAAGAAACTGGGGCTTAAGGAGTTGTTCCTTGGCTGAGATCAAAGGGCCAATAAATTGAGAAACCAGGCATTCTGACTCCAGAGTCTATACTCATAATCATCTTGCAGTTTCTTAATATAACTAGTTGCTGTTAGTTTTTTGAGTATTTACAGTCTGTGAGGAATTGGCTAAGTCATTTACAACATTATTTTATTGAATCCTCATAACAGCCCTATAAGGTGGATACTATAATATTATTTCTGTTTTGTGGTGGAATCAGTGAAGGCTTAGAGCTATTCATAGCTTTTTTAGAATAATGCCTATGTTTTTATACCTTATAGTTTGTTGTTTCAGCTATAGTGAACAATGAAAAATTACAGCCATATTTGACTTCTTGTTTTCTAAGTCTTTTGAGAATTTGATTTTTTCCTTTCTTTACACTTTTACCTGTCTTTTACATATTTGCTTATTTTTTATTTATTCTGAACTTATTTTTTATGTAAACAAAACAAAACCTACTAAAAATCCTTTTTTATGACTATTCTTAATTAGAACCCCTTTATATAATATGGATAAAAATGATAACGTCCTAGTGGACATGAAGAGCTCCTGGGTTTCTTACTGCTGTTCAAGACATCTCACAATGTGAAAATCATTCTCTAGCTATTTAGGTGATAGATTCTGATGGCAGTTACAGTAAAATCAGAGTGAAACCTAACCTCCTTTATCATAATCTAGGATTCTTTATAGCATCTGTTCTTCCTTCCTATATGTCTCATCATTGTGTATCATTCTGTATTGAATTATCTAAAAGTAATTAGTTTAGCAAATGACAAATATTAATATTCAGATATTAATACAAATGTGTGATATGTGATTGGAAGTTAATTAAAATCCAACAATATCAATAGCTGTAAGTATTTATTACATTATACCAAATTTCTGAGGTATGATAATTATGTTGTGATTATAAAATAAAACATCTTTGTTACTTAGGCAATGCATGTGGATAACGGTTGAAGTGTCAGGATTCTCTTAACTCTCAGATGATTCAATAAAAATATATTTGTATACAGAGACACACTGAGAGAAATTGAATGAGAGGAAACATGACAAAGCAAGTGTAGTAAAATTTGAATAGGTGGGAAATTTAGGTGAAAGATATGTGGCTTTTCAGATATTCTTACAATTTTTCTATATTTTTGTTACTTTCGCTGGGATAAATACATGAGCAAACACCAAAAGAATTCCTATTGTTATTTTTTCTTGTGTTGTACTTCTCTAGGTTTGAATAACTTTGAATTAAAATTTGATATTAAATAAGAAATATCTAGATATACAGCAATTTAATTTTTTTACCAAATATATAATCAGAAATTTGGGTTGTATGTTCAGAGTTAGAAATTCTTTTACTTTAAACTTTTGATTTAATAACTTACCAAATTCTTCCTCTGTCTTAAAATCAATACTTAGATTGATGCTGCGTTCTTTCAAAATATCTGGTTTAGTCATATACACAGATATTTAGCACTGTATGTCATAGCAGAAATCATCTCATTCATGCCTTCCCTCATTATATGGATGTGCAAGCAGTAGTGTGGGGTGGTTAAATGATTCTGCTCTAGGTTTGATTACTAACAAAGCTAAGACTCAAATCCTGCTCTCCTGACTCCCATTTTACCATTTTGAATATGACTGACTGACTTTCAGCAGATCATTCAGCTTCTTATTTGTGAGTCATCCCTAGGGATTTTTCTTCCTTTTGCATTCCTTCTGTTGATACATTTCTATCTAATTACGTTTTTAAATAAATTATTGAACAAATTTTGGACAACTATTATGTACCAGACTTTTTGCAAATTGCTGAGACTGTAACAGTAGAAAAGACAGACAAGGAGGACTATCCTCGTGTAGCTAAGAATTTAACAGATTGTTACTTTGAGTATTGTTTGGATTACCTTTTATTTTCTGGTATCTTGTTAACCAGTTCTATTGTATTGTGTGTTGAGAATGTGTTTGCTTATATCTCTGATCCAGATGATGATTTTCAAACTTTCCAGAGAGAACATTTTAATAAAGAATATTTATTATTCTAAAAAATTTAAAACTTAAATTGTAATAATTTTAGAATAATAAAGGGTTATGTTATACTTAAAATTATCTTCACTTTAAGATTATTCATAATACCTTAAGAAATTTTAAATGTACATTTTCTTAGTTTTACATTTACATTCCTGAGGTTTAAAAGTACCTTCGTAAGTATATATTTCTGCAAAAGCAGAATGCTTATTGTCAGCAGAGGATAACTTAGAAACAAAAAGAAGGGCTGGAAACTTCATTGCTATGGGTGCCTCTTGTTAGTTTCTGCCACAAATCTGTTGCATCCTCTAGTCCAGTGGTTCTCAACACTAGCTATCTGATAGAGCCATCAGGGGATCATTTAAAAAATACTGGTATTTATAACCTTCCCCCAGAATTGTTTTAATTGGTCTGAAAAAAAGATTTGGGCATAGGTATTTTTAAGAAGCTCCCCAGCTTTAATTTTAATGTAGCCAAAAGTAAAAAAAAATAATCAACTGTGTTTTAACAGTCAATGATTGGATTTTTCTCTAATTGATTTTGACTAACCAAATAAGCATTCCTAGAAATTGATGTTAGAAAAGTCCTTTTAAAATTTTTTTTTGTTTTTTTAGAAAAGTCCTTTAATGCTTTGCTTTATATTTCAGATTTTGTAGAAATTTTACACTCCATTTTTGTATCCAAAATCTCCATTCTCTAGGGCATTTTATGCACTATTAATTTTCCTAAACACTTCTTTTATAAACCCTATGCTAATGGACAGTTTATTATAGTTGTCTATTGCAAGTTCACTGTGCTCAGACATTCATTTAGATTCATTTCTAGCACACACAGATTCACTTTACTTGCTAACATGAATGTTCACGGTAGTCCTTTTTTGCTGGCAGTCCTTGTCAATCTCCGTTTTTTTCTTGTGGACTCAACCTTCTATGAACTTACTTACCAAGGTTACGTAGGGAGCATTGAAGTCCTTTTTTATGAAATAATGTATCTCCCAATAAGATTGTCATTTATTACAAGGAAGAAATATAGTTACTTTATAGTGGAGAAACATGACTCCATATTAACTAAATAATCAAAGTTAATGCTGTCAGTAGGAAAACATTTGCTATCATATACCTCCTGATGTGTTGCACTGAGGACAGAATAAGTACTTTTCTTGCCAAAAATGCAGATCCATCATCTGATTAGGAAAAAACATACAGACTCATATCTAGGACACATTCCACAAAATAAACAGCTAGTACTCTCTGAAAATATAAAGATCATGGAAAACATGACCTTTCCTTGTTCTTTTTCCCCACTTTAACTTAGGTGTCCTGCCTTTGAACGTGTCTTTTTCGTCTAACTTGTAAATGCCATTAGAGAAAGGACTATATTTTTGTTCATTGCAATGTACTGTGAATATTGTCTGAAATATTATAGATACTTAATAAACATTGAAGGAAGTAAGGAAATATAGATTTCACAATTGAGATAGATGGTAAATGTAGATAGAAATGTACTGGAAAATCAAGTTTTATGTTTGTCATTTGTTTTAGCATTCTCTTATTCATCAGATCTAGGCCAGATAGATAAATAAAAACATAGTAAAACAAAAAGCAACAGTGAATTGAGTTATAAACACTGACAACAGCTTGTTTGGTTCTGGCCTATGTTTAGTATTATTTAGTTATATCAGATCATTCCTAGACTCACCAGGAGATTTCTGATACCATTTTTTCCCTTCAGACCCACCAAGGAACTCATATTGTTTTAAAGTTCCCCCTACCTCTGTAATTATTAGGAGCTTTTTTAAGTTTAAGACTAATTGCATGGAGCACTTACTGTTGGGAACAAAGAACTACATTGACTATAGAACCTGTATTAGTTTCTCATTGCTGCTATAATATAATTACAAATTCAGTGGCTTAAATAACACAGTTGATTTGGAGGTTCAGGAGGTCTGAAATGGGTCAGTGGGACTATGTTCCTTTTGAAGGTTTGAGTTAATCTGCTCTAATGAATTATCATGGACTGGATTACCGAAACAACAGACATTTATTTCTTGTAAGTTCTTGAGGATACAAGTCCAAGATCAGTTGCCAGCCAGCATGGTTCATATTCATTTCCTCCAGGTTGAAGACTAATGACTTTTATTGTATCATCATACGGTGGAAAGAGAGCTCAAGAGTTCTTTGTGGTCTCTTTCTTTAAGGGCACTTACTACTTTTCATGAGAGTTCGCTCATGACTGAATTACCTCCCAAGGGCTACCAACTCCTAATATTATAACATTGGGAGTCAAGATTTCAAAATTTGAACTGGGGCAACAACACAAATATTGAATAGATGGCAAGATTTTAGGAGAAAATCCACTGATTTTTCTAGCTTCTAGAGGCTGTTTTAATTCTTTGCTTCATCACTCCTTCCTCCATTTTTCAAACCAGCAGCTAGCATCTTCAGATTTCTTTTGACCTCTGTGCCTTTTATCAATCTCCTTTTTTCCCCTCTGCTTTCATAATCATACTGCCTTCTCTTATTGTAGCCTGCCTGCCTCCCTCTTATATGGACACTTATAATTATATTGACCCAATTAGACTAATCTGGGATGAGGCCCTCTTCTCTAGACTCTTAATTTAATCACATCTCCAAAGTCCCTTGTAAAATAACTTACGTGTTCTGGGGATTAGCATGCAGATATCTTTAGGAGATCCTTATTCAGCTCACTACCTCGGCTATCTTCTTAATCCTTCCTTTAAGATGATATAATATTATAGAGTGTAATGATTAAGATCATTGGCCTTTTAGAAAAGCAGACCTGCATTGGAATCTCTTTGCTTACTAGATGTGAGATACTGGCAGACCTTTTGGTTCTTAGTTATTTTTCAATACTACTGAGCCTTTTTGTGCTTCAGTTTCCTTATATTTTCTTTTCATTAGTAAAAATAAGGGTGGTATTCTACATGGTTTGCTATCTAATGTGAAATATGAAATTCTTTGCATAGTGGTTGGCACAGAAAAAAGTCTTGGACATTGTTAACATGAAATATAGAAGAAAAAATTACAATGGGCATGTGTAAGGCCTTGTTTATTTTAAGAGTTATAATTGACATACCATAAAAACTGCATGTGTTTAAAGTTTACAGCTTGATAAGTTTGGACAAATATAGTTGTCTGTCTGTTTTCAAAGGGGATTGGTTCCAGGACCTCAGTGAATATCAAAATTTACAGATGCTTAGTTTGGGAAGTTTAGGGCACACCTCCTTTGTGTCCCCTCTATCTCAGACCTCTGTCTTTTGTTGCCTGATGAATGCTGTCTTCAAAATCATTGTTTCATGTAGTTTTCATTTGTAAGGTAAGTTACAGTTACTCCAGCTTGGGTAGAAATGTCAGTTCTCATCTTAATTATTTTATTTTAGCAAAAATTATTGATTGAAAGGTCTATGGCACTATCTATTATAATAGACATACAGAAATGAATAACTCATACCATCAAGGAATTTACAAACAGGAAAATAGATACATATAACTGTAATATTGTATAATAAATACTGTCCAAGGTTTAATGTTACGAACAAAGTGATGTAATGACACTAAAGAATGATCAATTGTTTCTAGGATGGTAGGATAAACAATGATATTTAAAGTTGGAGTTTTTTTTTTTTTTTAACTTAGGAAGAACAAAGTTTAGAGCACTTCCAAAGAGAGGTTTAAATGGGTTCCTCTCATGATGCAGGAGAGGTGAGAGATATATAAGGTGGATTTTTGAAAGATGAGTGAATTTTGCCATGTGGAAAAGGAGGACTTTGGTGTAAGCTCTTTGTTATGTGATTAATCACCCAGCCTCATTAGGTTTCTTTTCTAGAGCATGTACAAAATTATTAGGAAACCACTGAATAGTTCTATTTCAGATTGTCATGGAACTTTTACAGATTGTGTGTGGGAATGCAAAATGGAATGGAAATGGTATTGCCACTTTGGAATACCAAATGGCAGCTTCTTATAAAGTTATCATGTAATTCAGAAGTGGAAAAAATAAATGAAAAGTTAGTGTCAGACTATTATTTTTAGTCTATACTTACAGTAGGTAATGCCATTATTCCTCTCCTATAGTCTGTTTTAGATAACATGTCGAGCCATAATTAGGTATTTGTTGAAAAGTGAGAATGCCAAGATCTAGAACAGCTTTCATAATCAGTTATGATTGCAACCTAGATTCATTGTAAAAATCTTGGTTATGGAAGTCTGCAAGTAGTCCATTATGGGTTTCTCTGTCCTTAGTCTCTCTTAATACTATTGTATCCTCCATTGTACCATTATTAAACACACACTCTTGAAAAACCTAAGACATGACATTCAAGATCTGTAAGTGCCTCATATCTGCCTTGCCTTTCATCTTTTTCATGCATTGTTAGCCACACCAGGCAACTTGTGTTTCAGATCTACTTTGCATTTTCTCTTTGTCTTTTCTTTTGCTACTTTCTTGTGTCTTCAGTGATGTTCCCATCTTGAAGAGTTTATATTTGTCTTTCAAAACTCTTCTGGAATGTTTCTACGTACTTTATCAGCCTTTGCTTCTTCTTTTCTCAGCCACGTTACCTGGTAAATTACTTCTTTGCTTATATATGTTTTTATAGTATTTGATAAATACTTATATGTATTAAAGCATTTATAATCTGATACATATTTTGTGTTTTCCCCCAGTATGCTATAAGGAACTTATAGAATGGGGGACTGATGCATTTTGGTATTCTCAATATGTCTTAAATATTTGACACTGGATGAAAGAGCACTGACATGAGATTATATAGGGGTGATAAAACTGTTCTAAGTTGAATTAGAAAGAAGAATAAATTCTATACTCAGGTGTGAAATTTATTGTATAAATAAATAGGTCTGGTATTTTAATGTTATATTTGCCATCTTACCAAATTTTGGTAAGCAATAATAGAGATAATACTTGTTCGTATGTTGTCTCTCATCAGTCTTATGTGCTTTTACCATCTTATTTGACCCTAATCTTATTTAGACTCATTTGCCTTTATAGATACACAGTACCTTAAAAGTTTTTTTTAGAAATTAAAAATCTACTTCCTAGATCCTTTTCTTTCTTTTTTTTAGAGACAGAGTCTCACTTTGTCACCTTCAGTAGTACTACTATGGTGTCACAGCTCACAGCAACCTCAAACTCTTGGGCTCAAGTGGGTCTCCTGCCTCAGCCTCCCAAGTACCTGGGACCACAGGCACCCGCCACAACACCTGGCTGTTTTTTTGTTTCAGTTTGGCTGGGGCTGGGTTTGAACCTGCCACCCTCAGTATATGGGCCCCCCACTCGCTGAGCCACAGGCACCCACCCCGTAGATCCTTTTCTAAAGTGACTAATTCTCTACAATCATCTTTTCCGTTAGCTGACTGTGACTTACTTTAGTTAGTTTATATATCTTATTCCATAAATTACATCAAGGTACAAAGAAGAACAATTCAATAAATTTAATTCCTCAAGTTGCTTTTATATTTTAAAAGAATACTTTGTTAATCTAATTAAATTGCTAGTTTGTAAGGTTTGTGGGGCTTTCTACTGATCCAATCCACTTTATTCTTTATAGATTTTTGAGTGAAATACAGTTAATCGTCTTTGTTATCAAACAGTGTTCTCATTTCCTTCTGCTGTGCTTTGTTTTACTTCTTGAACTTTCTTCTCCTTTGCAAACAGATCTACACCATATAGCAGTGGTTCCTAACCTTGTTTACATAGTGAAATGTGGGAATCTTTTAAAAAATACCTGGTTGCTCCAATTGCAACCCTAGAGATTTAATCAGTCTGAGGAATAGCCAGTTTATCTAGTGATTCTTTTATCCTAATAGTTTATGCGTTGGTGGGGAATGGACTGCTGCAACCCTCAAGAACAGAGGTAATATCCTACAGTGTCCTGTAGTATCCTTTCTTGGACTGACATTTTTGCACAGTGGCATTTTGTTTTTATTGAATGATCTGTGTTCACTCTGTTACCCTCTGCCAATAACGAATGTTTTAGTATCAATACAAAATTCTAAGCTTCCTATAAAGTTTAATTTTATAAACTTTTATATTATACTAATCACGATTCTTCATGTGTTACATTATATTTGCTTCATGTGTTACATGATATTAGCCTCTAGGAAAAGAAAAACTATTAGAATTTAGATTAGATTTTGCTTTTCATTTAATTTCTTTTCTGGACTTTGAAGTTTGTTTAAGGTACTTGCTTTTTTAGTTACAAATACTTTAAATGCTATATACAAATAGGAATTGTTATAAATTGAAAATGAAAAGGAAGAACTGTAACCTTTGATATAGCTTAATGAATTTATTATGACTCTTTATGGTAATAGGAGCCATTCTGAAATTCAGTTCAAAAATTTAAAATGAAATGATACAATGCATTAAGATAATTATAATGTGATTATCCTGTACACTTTTTATTTTTATTTTTAAAGGTACTTTCTGTTTGATTTTTGGTAAAATCACTTGCTAAGTACTATATAGAGTTCAGGATAGATACTATAAACCTCATTTGGAAATTTTAATTTTCTGATTTCTCAAGTTTTCAGTCTTTGCAATACCTGTCATGTGTTAAGTATTATGATAACTTGGTAACATCATATTGGGAAATCATGTTTATATAATAAAGAAGTAAGAATTCCATCAGGTTTTTTTGCTTGTGGGACTGTTATTATAATGGGAATGCGTTAAATATCCATTTGAAAGAACACAAGGGAAGGATTTATGTGTTTTATATACCTTTTTAAGAAACTATTGCTCTTTCAGAATAAGGTCAAGATAGGTCTCTGATCAGTATCAAAAGAAGGGGGGAATCTATTTTCAAACTTTTTTAGAATTCAATTGTTTTTGAGAGCACAATATCTGTGGAGTATCGATCGTTGGGGTCTCGTAGTTAGTCAAAGGCTATCTCCTTTGACTCACCCCTTAGCGTGGTGTCATCCTCCTTCATGTGATAGATTGTTACAATCTCAGGCAGTGTAATTACACACAAGCCAAGTGGGTCATTTATTTCTTTACCTTCACCATTTACCAAAAATCTCCTTTATCTTTGGGAGCCAGATCTTTCTTTTGCAGTAAAAGCAAAATAATGGCACATAAAACATTAAGTGTAAGAAGTAAGCACCTTAAAAAATTATTAAGACAATAACTTTTAAAAAGGCAAATTGTTACATGTATTAATAATCCTGGGACAAATGTATGATATGTAAAGCTCTTTAAGAATAATGCCCAACACATAGTGAACATACATGTGTTGTCATTAAACAGTAAGAACCTAAATTTTTAATATGAAACATAGAAGTACTTAGTTTTACTCTATAATACCTAAAAAAGCTTTAAATTATTAATCTTAGTTTTTGGAGAAAACAGGCTATGAGTTTCCTTATATATTTTTCAACTTTATATATAAACAACATTAAATGCCTTTATATGTCAGAAATTTTGAAAGGATGAAAAATTTGAATTTTAAGCCATGCCCCTTGGAAACATAATTATTCTTATATTTGAGATAAGAATCTTCATATTATTAAGACATTATTTTCTTTAACTTTACATATAAACACAATGTTAAATGCTTCCATATATCAGAAACAAGTCATGTTAGTACCTCTGTAGGGTTATAACCCCTAGAAATTGTTACCAAACATATTGTATGTCTGCTTATATGAGGCAGAAATATTTTAGGATAATTGTTAATTATGCAGAAAGATTATATTGTATTTTTTAAAGTATACTTTAAGCTTAAAATATGCTTTACCTTAAAAACAAGAAAACAAAAAACTTGTTTCCGTCTCAAGTGGAGTCTGTTTTATGGATTGCTATCCATCCATTCCTGACTTTGTATGTTTGTACACCTGGGTCCATCCTGTACTTCCTTCTTCTGTGCTTGTCTGAGTCCTACTTTTTATTATAAGCCCACAGTAATTAGAGATTCTTCCATGGTATTTAAATTCTTTGAGCTTTCACAACATTGATGTCAGTAATATATATAATATACATTTTGTTTATATATACTACACATTTGTCTTTTTATATGTTTAATCCTAGTCAGATTGAATCAGCAGTTTATTAAAGGCAGAAACTGTTTCTATTCATAATACTTTTACAATGCCTTATATATTAAATATATAATATAAATATAGTAATTTATAATAGTTATTGAGTCTCACTGTTTGCAACCCTGTTCTAAGCATTAGATATCTACTAGTGAAAAAAGAAAATTTCCTACTTTCATGGCTTTTTACATTATAATATAACATTCTAGTGCCTAACAAACATTTATTTAGGAATACCTATCATGATCTGAATGACTTTTGCAATCAAGAGAATTTTATCACAGTAAATATCTTAAGGAGGGGTTTTTTTTTTTTTGAGACAGAGTCTCAAGCTGTCGGCCCTGGATAGAATGCCCTAGTGTCATAGCTCACAGCAACCTCCAATTCTTGGGCTCAAGCAATCCTTTTGCCTCAGTTTTTCTATTTTTAGTAGATACAGGGTCTCCTTTTGCTCTGGCTAATCTTGAACTTGGTGAGCTCAAGCCGTCCATCTGCTTTGGCCTCCCAGAGCATTAGGATTACAGGTGGAGTTTTTTTTAAAGACTATGGTTCTGAATGGTGTTGTGGTAGCCACATAAGGTGATTTTACAGTTTCATGAAAGGTAACTTTGTTGTGATGGCAGAGATCTGATAGTTTAAGACAACTCTGTTAGTATTTTGTACTATGTGTGTCGTAAGAAAAGATTTGGTAAACTTTAAAGACTATCCTTATGATTTGACAAGCAATATACATTAGGATGAATTGTGCCTCTGGCTCTTTGCTCTGACCCCTAGAAAAAAATTTATATTCTGAAATAGTCTGTTGGCTGCACTTAAGAACCTGGTGGTCCACAACACAGGCAGATAATTGTTTTTGCAAATAAAGTTTTATTTGAAGATACACATAACTGTCCTGTGTAACTTGTTAGAAAAAACTTACAATACCGTATAAATACACATGAACAAAATAAGCCTCTTTAACAATATAAAAGCAGCTTCTGAGTGTCCAGTTGGAAACAAATGTCCCTGAGAAGGGTTTATTCTATGTGATTCATTTTGCCTTTCACTTGAGACCTGCAAAGGTCTGCAAAGCAAAACAGAAGATAAAAACACAACAAAACCAAAATAAACTAACCAAACAACAAAAAAAAAATCAGAAGTAGTGGAAGAGCAATGGATCTTAGGGAGGAACTGGAGTAACACTTAGGATTAGTGGTATGGATTGCAGATGACACATTAAGATTAGTGGTATGCAAATAGCAGATATTTTGAAAGCAGAAAAGTGAGAAATTAGAGAAAAAGGGGCAAAAACTTCCAGAATCTTGTCATATATTTTTTGCCTAACCTTCCAGTTTCCTCCCCCGAATATGAAGATTCTACAAGGAAGTCTAGATTTGGAATGGGGAGGGAATATCAAAAGATGTTTGAAGAGTGATAGTTGGCTACAAATAGCCCCCTACAGATACATTAATATAGAACCATTAGAAAGTAGATATTTGGAAACCCTTGAGATTCCATGTAACCAGGATTTTTTTTGAATAGAATTTAGTACTTTGAAATCATATGAAAAGATCATTAGACAAAAATACATATTCTAAGTTATTATTATTATTATTATTATTATAGTTTTTGGCTGGGGCTGAACATACCACCTCTGGCGTATGGGGACAGCACCCTACTCCTTTGAGCCCTACTTCTTTGAGTACTTATGTACTTACCTATACCAGGAATTGTAATAGTTTTACAGTTTCTGTTCAGTGGTTAATAGAACTGTCTTATCTCTACCTGTATACAACCTATACTTAATGAAAGTATTCCACTAGGGTGGATCTGTGAAATTGTAGCAGGACCTCACACTGGCTTAATATCATGTGTGTTTTCCATTTAGTGAAATATTTAGTTACTGTATCACCTAAAGTTTGATATTTTATTATTTATAGAGCTCATAGTAAAAGTATACACTAAACATGTGCTTTACAGTATAATAATAATTAGCATATAATTTTCAGTGTTTCAATGAACTTTTGCCATAAAATTTAAGAGGACTTTAATTGCAAGTAATAAGAATTGCTTGTTAATAGGCTGTAGATAATTAGGGAGCTATTTCCATTCTCTCCCCACAAATTTTCTTAGTGTTTTGAGTACTACTTAATTCATAACATCATCTCATGAGGGTTAGTTAGTTAATCCTATTTAGTCACAGTAATAATACACCTGATGTTTTCTCTCTTTAGCTCTTTCCCAGAGATCTAATGATTCATGTGGAAGGATTATAACATTGATTAGTTTTATTTATTGTAAATAGAAGTGGGTTTTTGTTTGTTTGTTTGTTTGGGTTTTTTTTTTTTTTTGGTCTTTTATGAAATAGAAATCATAGTAAGTAATAATACTGCCATTAATGGCAGTTAATTTTAGTTTTGCTAGTGTAAATTTTATGTTTTATGGCCTTTTAGCATAAACTTCAATTCAAATATTAACAGTTTGTTGTCTACCAGAAACTTTATGGAAAAGCTCTAGTTTTAGGCAGTCTCTATGTGTATAATTTATACATTTTGGTGTATTCTTTTGCTGACTCTGTGGCTATATTTTAAATCACATAAGATATTTATAGTGCTTTTCAGTTTACAATTTGAGATTTCTTACTGTGTTGGTGCTTTGTCATTGAACATACACTATATTCATTGTTTTTAGAAATAGGTATTCATCTCAAGTAACAATTTTATAGACATCTTTTACTCCAAGTCCGCTTGGAGATATTATGAAAAAATAGCATGTTTTCTCAGTTATTTTATTTTATTTTTTTTTTGAGACAGAGCCTCAAGCTATCCCCCTGGGTAGAGTGCCATGGCATCACAGCTCATAGCAACCTCCAACTCCTGGGCTCAAGCGAGTTTCCTGCCTCCGCCTCCCAAGTAGCTGGGACCACAGGCACCCGCCAC
>CAUYQV010092492.1:0-10787 GCA_963574575.1 Galagoides demidoff | reverse complement strand
GTAGAGTGCTGTAGCATCACAGCTCACAGCAACCTCCAACTCCTGGGCTCAAGTGATTCTCCTGCCTCAGCCTCCCAAGTAGCTGGTACCACAGGTGCCTGCCATAACGCCCCACTATTTTTTGGTTGCAGCCATCATTGTTGTTTGGCAGGCCCGGGCTAAATTCGAACCTACCACCTTAGGTGTATGTGGCTGGCGCCTTAGCCACTTGAGCCGAGCCCAGATTCCTTTTTTTTGGACAGTCTCACTTTATACCTTTGGGTAGAGTATTGTGGCTTACAGCTTACAGCAACCTCAAATTCCTAGGCTCAAGCGATTCTCTTCCCTCAACCTCTTGAGGGACTACAGGTGCCCACCACAACGCCTGGCTATTTTTAGAGACTGTCCTCTCTGGCTCAGGCTGGTATCGAATTTGTGAGCTTAGGCAATCCACTTGCCTCAGCCTCCCAGAGTGCTGGGATTACAGGCATGAACTACCGGCCCAGCCTCAGATTCTTTTTCTTTAATGAGTTCAGCAACCCTCTCTTTTGTTAGGTTCGGCGCGCTGCCTCTAAGATCTTCAGATTAAAGGTGCTCTTGGAGGGTAGCGCCTGTGGCTCAAAGGAGTAGGGTGCCGGCCCCATATGCTGGAGGTGGCGGCTTCAAACCCAGCCTCAGCCAAAAACTGCAAAAAAAAAGGGTGCTCTTGGGGCCCTGACATTCTTGATTAAGTGCTGCCTCCTGGCGGCGGCTCCCTTGCCCGACGTTCACCAGGCCTGGAGAAGACCACTTGCTCTAATTTGGAATTTCAAAGCTGACGCAACAGCTCCCGCGAGGGGGCGGGGAGTTGGGAACCTGGCGCGCAGGAGACTGCCTTCCGGGAGACCCCTCCCCCGGCTCCAGGCAGGCGCCGTCCCTCCCCTCTCCCCACCCCCGCCTCGCAGAGGGGCTTCCCGGTCTAGGGGCCTAGGGCTGGAGGCATATTGCCTGGGTTTGGGGCTCTCGCCCAGACCCCTGTGTGGCCGTCTGCTTGAGCTAGATTGGGGGGTGGGGAAGAGGAAGCTGAGCGTTCCTGGGACGAAGAACTAGTTTCTCAGGGTGTCCGTGGTCATTTTCATTTCCCCTGGGCAGTGAAGCTGTGCGGGAGCGAGGAAAGGGCAGGGGAGCGGGTTTCGAGGCCTCCCTCTCGGTTCTCGGACATTTGCTTCCTTCGCCATACACCCACCACAGCCCCCGCTTCTAGCGCTTCCTAGAGTCGGGGCAGGGCCAGGGCTGCTCGGGCAGGTGGCGGGAACGAGAAGGACGCCCAGTGGGGTGAGGTCCTGGTCCCTAAGGCAGAGCTCGGGTTGACCCCCACAGTCAGACTTGGATGTCAGGGGCGACCCTGCTGTTCAGAGGGGCCCTGGGAACGGACGGTGGCTGGTTGAGGCTTGGGAAGGAAGGCGAACTCTTGGACCGCGGACACGGAACTTGGGGTTCAAAGGAAAGAGGGAAATAAAGGGAACCGGCTGGGGCCTGGAGAAAGAGAGTGGGTGGGTGGGAATGTGGGAGAAAGGGGCAAAGGTGAGCACCGCTAGCTGGCTGGGCGGGGGCGGAGGGGGGATGGGAAGGGGCGACAGAGGTCTGCGGGGATCGTGGGGGAGGGGAGAGCTGGGGGTAGGGAGTCGGCGGCGCGGGGCTGGGAGTTCACGCTTAGGCGTTGGCGGGCTCCGCTCTTCTTGAGTCCACCTGCGTGAACCTGTGCGCTCGCCTCCCTCTCCCTTCAAACCCTGCCCTTTCACTTCTGTCGTGTAGCACCTTGCTCTCGCCACCTCCGCGCCGCACCCAGACCTGTCTCTTGAGCCTGGGTGTGGAACAGAGCAGCCAAGAACTTCCCGGATCCGGGGAAAGAGCACTAGATGAGGGGATTTTTGTTTTGTCCTGCTTTTTCCGTTAATGAAACAAGTCTGTATCAAACCCCTGTGAGCTTCTCAGTAAAACTGTGAAAACCATAATTTTCTTCCCTTCAACGTGTTACTATTCGGAGGAATAAATACCTCCAAATACTCCTTGTTCAGGAGCCAGGGCAGCAGCGACGCAGAGCTGCCGCCAGGAAATCAGTCAACACTGTTCATTGATTCGTTTATTCACCCAACAAATATTAACTGCCTGTATGAGCCTTGCACTGTGTGATGCATTGGTGAACAAAACTTTTCTTTCTTTTTTTTGGTTGCAGCCATCATTGGTGTTTGGCAGGCCCAGGCTGGATTTGAACCCTCCAGCTCAGGTATATGTGGCTGGCGCCTTAGCTGCTTGAGCTACAGGCGCCGAGCCTCTTTTTCTTCTTTTTTTTTTTTTTAGAGACAGTCTCATTTTATCACCCTCGGTAGAGTGCCGTGACATCACAGCTCACAGTAACCTCCAACTCCTGGGCTTAGGCGATTAGCTTGTCTCAGCCTTCCGAGTAGCTGGGGACTATAGGCGCCTGCCACAACGCCCGGCTATTTTTTTGTTGTTGCAGTTTCGCGGCGTTCGAACCCGCCACCCTCGGTATGTGGGACCGGTGCCATACCCACTGAGCCACTAAGCCACAGGCGCTGCCCGAACAAAGCTTTTCCATTTTTTTTTTTTTAGAGACCGCGTCTCATTTTTGCTGCCTTTGGTAGAATGCCATGGCATCACAGCTCACAGCAACTTCCAGTTCTTGGGCTTAGGCGGATTCTCTTGACTTAGCCTCCCAAGTAGCTAGGGCCACAGCCGCCTGGCTATTTTTGTGTTGCAATTTGGCCGGGCCGGGTTTGAACCCGCCAGCTTTGGCATATGGGGCTGGCGCCCTACGATTTTCTGATGCTTACATTCTAGTGGGAGAAGTGACAAGAACCAACCAACACAGGAATGAACAGTATCACTGGGAAGAAGGTTCCAGGCAGGGAGAATGGGAATCGCAAAAGTTCTGAGGTGGGAGCAACCTTGTTCTGTGGCCACAGCAGGGAATCCAGTGTGGCTGGAGTGAAGGGAGAGAGAAAGGGCCAATATTGACTGGGACAGCTTTCAGTCTCATTTTCCAGGACTTTTGCTGGCTACTTGGACCAGATTTCAATTAAGGGGCAGGCCAGCTGGGTAGCACAAAATTATCTTCAGAATAATCAGATACTCTGATTTCTGTGTCTTGGGGAAATGTACATTGGTGCCCATCCAGTGACTTAGAAGACATGATGATTCCTCAGCTGGACTAACTATGTCAGGAGTAATTTTGCAACACACTGTTGCAAGTTGCAGAGTGTAGCCCAGAGTTCAGCCAGCTACAGTTGCCTAAAGGCGTCAGTCACAGCTGGAATTGTGAAAATGTATGATACATTATGAAAGTACTGCTCCCTGAGGACAGAGATTTATGCTATTGTCTACATTATAAATAGTTTAATATACCTACCAAGAAGTCTGTTTTAGAAAATTGCATGTGATGAATTTATGTAATAATCTCTAACTTGGAATATGAAGAGGCTTACAAAGTTTTTCTTAGGGAAAATTGGTGTTTTTCTCACACCTGCTAAGTCAACACTCAACAGATATTTAAATAACAATTGTTTGAAGGGATGTCAGCTCAGGGTGCCTGGGCCCAGATGGTTCCTACCAGGTAACACATTGACATCACCTGAACCAATTGAGGATCTGCACTATCTGGGCTTGTTTGGTGTTTTGAGTGTGAGTGTGGTTATACACCCGCCCCTCACAGGTGACTTTCCTTGGCTTGCTTTAGGGCAGCGGTTCTAAACCTGTGTGTCGAGACCCACACTGTATTAAAGGGTTGCGGCATTAGGAAGGTTGAGAACCACTGCTTTAGGGGCAGAAATGGTACTGAAACTCTTGAGATGTGACTACAGAGTTTTGTTGCCCTAACCATGTGATCACGTGGAAGATGAGTAGGAAGCAGAATGAGGGAAGAGGGGAGTTGTAAGGGGCATCAGAGAGCACAGTAAATCACGAGAAAGCTTAAGTGCCCAATAAATGTGGGGCAACAAAGACCTGGGCTGGGTTTGGGAGGAGGAGGAGCTGAGATTCAGTGGAGAAGGTGCCTGGAGGCTGGCCGGCCTCAGAGTTTGACCAGGCAGTCCCAGCTCCAGCCCATCCTCTGGCCCCTCCCCGCCGCCGGCCAGAGTCGCACATGTGTTTTCCTGTTTTGCATTTCAGTCCCGTCACCCTCTCCTTTTTCTGCTCCTCAGAGTCAACAGCTGCTGCAGCAGGAGCCAGGCCCTTGGTTCCCCTAACTATAACCTTCCCCTCCCACCCCTCACAGCGTGCTGGTAGCCCCTCCTCCCAGCACCTGCCCAAAGGTCAAAGGACAGGTAAGAGGTGGGAGAGGAGGGACAAGGGCTTGAGGGGAAGTGTAGGAGGAGGATGGAGTGAGTCCTGAAAAATCGGCTGAACGGAGGGAGACCCGAGAACCTCCTGTTTCCTGGTCCCAGCCCTGCCCCTCCCTGGGCAAAACTGTCTGCCCAGAGACTTCATCCCTTCGTTAATAGACGTCCTGGCCACAAGAGTAAACAATTTCTTTTTTGTTTCACTTTTTTTTTTTAAAGGGACTGTCTTAGATACAGTGGAATATAGAAAAACAAATGAAGAACCCGGGAGGGAGGAGCTGAGCTTCTAGCTTGGAGTGATGGGGAAATCAGACCATCCAGAGTTTATCTGTTTTCTGTTTCTGTTGTTAGGGAAGGCAGCACAATTGGAGCCAGGAAGGCAGAACGTGGGGTCTCTGGGTGAGAAAGTGTGTCCTCACAGTAGCTCTCTGAACTTGGCTAAGGAGACCCACAACTGTGTGCTGATTCCTGGAGGGAGTGTGTTTCGGTGTTGCCATCTGAGGGTGGGGTCAGGGCTAGGGGCTCCACTGGCTGTTCTCAGGCACTGCTGCTGGGGACCCTGCTGCCTAATTCTGAATTGGAATCTTTTTACACAGGCCGGTGAGTTGTGTTGTCCTGTAATTTCCACGAGGTCCTCAGAGATGGGTGCACCTCAGACAGGGGAAGATGACACCTGGCGCTGTTTTACCATGAGGCTTCTCCTGTAAAGCAGGGGTGGGAGAGCCCCCTTTAGGAGATCCTACACGTGTTGCTGCTGCCTGAAGAGTAGAAGCCTTACCCTGAAACCCAGGGCCTTAGGGAGGAATGTGAGCTGCTAATGATGGTGCCTTCCTGCCCATGGTGTTAGGCAGTGGTTGAGAAAAGAGGGGCTTCACCTTCTCCAGAATGGTAGTCTCCCTTGCCCCCTTGGTGTGGTTTGACTGAAGTAGGTTAGCAAGGATATTCCACTCCTAGTATTTCCTGGTGCGACCACTAGGGCGTGCTGTTTTTTGGAATGCAGCTTTCATCCTTGGCAGATTTGTCTCAAAGTTCCATGAATAGGACTTCATTTTGGGATATCACCAGTGAGGAAGGAAACCTTGCACACTTATCTTCTCATATGCCCTCAGAGTCTTCCCTTCCATTGTGCCTTGCTTCTTGCTTTTACATCACATTAGGATGCATGCCTAACCCATAGTGCCAGTGAATTTGGTCTTAAAAGGGCATGCTAGGTGATGTGTTTGCTTGTGTTTTTGTTTGCTTTAGAAGTGGGCACCCTAGCAATAGCAGCACTGACAAGAGGACTTGTTACCACCTCTCCTCTCTGCACAGAATGAGAAAGCAGCCGGGAAAGATGAATAAGCTTTGTTGCAGCCTTTAGCCTAGGCTCAGGCTGAGGGTTGGCAGAGGTTTTCTTTTTTATCTAATCACACCCTGCCCCAGGTGATTCATTAGGAAACTACCTCCTAGAGACTGGTGCAGGTCAGAACCATGGGAAGGTGGGGAGATAGTGTAGTTCTGTGCTGACAGTGTGTGAGCTCTGGAGTCTAACTGACCCACCTCCTTCACTGCTTTGGCACCCTGGCTAGTAACTTAGTACCTGTCTTAGGGGACGCAAGGAGGGTTTGATGAGATAAGGCACTTAAGTGCTTAGCATTGTGTCTGGCCTTGGGTAAGTGTCAATACATGGTAGCTGTTATTATTATAGAAGCATTTTAAAGGGGTCCAGGCACAAAAGGACCATCTCCTCTGGATGGATTTTGGAGTTTTGTGGGGCTGTGTTGGGTGGCCCTTCCTGGTTTAAATGAAAAGTTTAAGGGGCGAGAATGGGAGGATGTAGAGTAGAGATAAGTCTCGCAGGGATTTTTAGATGTCTGTTCTCTGGTTATGGAATAACCAAAGAGGTTTAAGAAGGGTGTGAGAAGTGACACCCTTATCAGTTGGGGAAGGAACAAGGTATATTTCCATTGGTAGAAGAGACCCAGAATACCAGGTTTAAAGGAGACCGCAAGCATAAACTAAGTGATTTACAAAAAGTGCCCAGCTTCTCGCTATTCTGGGCCTGTCAGTCCAGGATAGCTCGGGGAAATCTTATTTCCTTATTTTTTTCTTTTTTTTTTGAGACAGAGCCTCAAGCTGTCCCCCTGGGTAGGTGCCATGTCATCACAGCTCACAGCAACTTCCAGCTCCTGGGCTCAAGCAAGTCTCCTGCCTCTTCCTCCCAAGTAGCTGGGACCACAGGCACCTGCCGAAACGCCTGGCTACTTTTTGGTTGCAGCCGTCATTGTTGTTTGGTGGGCCTTGGCTGGATTCGAACCCGCCACCTTAGGTGTATGTGGCTGGCGCCTTAGCTACTTGAGCCACAGGCGCCAAGCCTTATTCCTTATTTTTAGGAAAAATGGAGTAAACTTGTATCTGAGGAAGGTGTTTATAGGAATTTATGCTTATCCCAAAGATCTTGGTATGTTTTCTTAAGGATAAAAGGGCAGGTGGGTTGGGTGGGGATACAGTTAGAGGTTTGGTCTCTTAACCTTGTTTCCTTTGAAGTAGCGTTAGCCTCAGACTTTGGGGTAATGGCCCAAGTTTAGGGGAGCCACCCGTTTCTCCATGTAGGGAACTGTGCAGAGTTCTTAGGACGCTCAACCATTGAGCCAGGGATGACTATTACACTTCCTCTACTCTCAGCACGTGAATAAGCCTTTGTGTCATTGTGCAACCTTCCTGCCTTTTAAAATTGCTTGGGGTGAGGGACAAGAGAGGCTAGGGTGGGGCATAGAGGACACCGAGAATGCTGTGCATTCCTTCTGGGCCACCACCCTGTCCTCAGCTAACTTGCTCTGGGACACTAACCCCCTGGGGCTACAGAAACTGCACCCTAGTCACAGAGCAGAGCTGACAAAGGAGATTCCAGAGAGTGCCTCCTTATCACAGAAAGTGCTGAGCCAAGAGCTAGCTGCCCCTTTTGCAGATGTGAAAGGCCAGTGAACCTTGGACCCAGACAGTTGCTTAACACTCCTTTCCTCCTTCCTCACCCTTTCCTTTGCCCGCTGTCCTGCTCCTTCTACCCTTCTTGACTTAAATCTGTAGGCATTTTGTCTGGCAATAAAAACTGCAGGCTGAAAGGAGGAGCATTGGTGCACAGATCCAGACCTAGAGGCCACATCTTTCCCTGACTGCTGCTGGCCACTGCAGTGAGAGCCTTTTGTATCCGGAACCAGGGAGTGAGTGTGCATCCCACCCTTTCCCTCTTCCCCACTCACCTTGCTACTCTTTTTGCTGCTCTGCAGTGTCAGGTCATCACTTTCCCTTGAGGGCTTCTTGCCCTAGTGTCTCTCCACTTGCTTGATTAGCTGCTCCTCTCTTCTCTTCTCCCTTCTCTTCCTTTGTCACTCTTGGTAGAGTGCCCTTGGGGTCATAGCTCACAGCAACCTCAAACTCTTGGGCTCAAGCGATTCCCTTGCCTCAGCCTCCCCAGTAGTTGGCACTAAGGCACCCGCCACAATGCCTGGCTATTTTTAGAGACAGGGTCTCACTCTTGCAGAGGCTGGTCTTGAACCCGTCAGCTCAGGCAATCCACCCACCTCGGCCTCCCAGAGTGCTAAGATTACAGACATGAGCCACCACACCTGGGCTGGCTCCTGTTTTCCTAGCTGTCTCCTCATCTTTTTCTCCAGCATTTGCTGCTAGCTTCAGCTGTTTCTTTGCCTTATCTTTCGATGGTTTTTCTCCAGCTACAAGTCTGGGTTGGGGCACATTCATCAGCTGCCTCCAACACCTCTAGGTTTCGTTGTACATTTGGATTGCCTTTCTCTCACTCATACTTTTTTGGATGCTCCAACTATGCTGATGTGAGGGGTTGGGTGGCAGGAGGACTGAATACTAAAGATTGTGAAAGGTATCTGG
This sequence comes from Galagoides demidoff, assembly GCA_963574575.1. Lineage (NCBI taxonomy): Eukaryota > Metazoa > Chordata > Mammalia > Primates > Galagidae > Galagoides > Galagoides demidoff. The sequence continues at coordinate 2,589 of CAUYQV010092492.1, read as the reverse complement.
GAAAGGAAAGGCAACAGAAATGAGAATAGTGGCTGAGTGCAGTGGCTCATGCCTATAATTCTTTCTTTCTTTTTTTTTTTTTTTTCTGAGACAGAGCCTCAGGCTGTTGCTCTGGGTAGAGTGAGGTGGCATCACAGCTCACAGCAACCTCCAATTCCTGGACTTAAGTGATTCTCTTGTCTCAGCCTCCCAAGTAGCTGGGATGACAAGCACCTGCCAGAACACCTGGCTATTTTTTGGTGCAGCCGTCATTGTTGTTTGGTGGGCCCAGGCTAGATTCGAACCCGCCAGCTCAGGTGTATGTGGCTGGTGCCTTAGCTGCTTGAGCCATAGGCACTGAGCCCAGGCCTGTAATTCTAACACTGGGAGGCCAGGTAGGTGGATGGCTTGAGCTCACAAGTTCAAGACCAGCCTGAGCAAAAAGTGAGTCCCCCCTCTCCACTAATAGTAGAAAAACTGAGGCAAGAGAATCTCTTGAGCCCAAGAGTTGGAGGTTGCTGTGAGTTATGATGCTACAGCACTCCCAGGGTGATAGCTTGAGACTCTGTCTCAACAAATAAATAAATAAGAGAAAAAGGGGAAAATAGCTTGTCTTTCAGGTTGGGATGGGGCTGTTTGGGATACTACCTGAACAGAGGGATACTTGTGGGTTTCCAGCAGATCTCTAAACCCTGTAGGTTTGCCAGAGTCGAGTCTAGGGGAAAAAAGCAGCATCAGGAGGAGATCCCACAGATTAGCTGCTTGCAAGCTTGGTTCCTAATGTTGCATCTTAGCACAGGTGACAGCTGAGATTGAAATTGGAGGGAAGACAGACTGTTTTAGGGTAAGGCTGAAAACTCAGGCCCAAACCACTGTGGTTATACCTGGGAGCTGCCTGTATCGTAGCAGCTCAGTTAGAACCAAGATTTAGTTTCCTCCTTGGTAAGCCAGGTGGTCAGCACTATCCTGATGGAGAGAGGCAGATGCTTTCTCTTTAGAGAGAGTGCCGGCCCTTATAAATTCAAGTTGTGATCATTTTTTTTTTTTGGAGACCCTCTTATTTTGTTCCCCTCAGTAGAGTGCTGTAGCATTATAGCTCACAGCAACCTCAGACTCTTGGGCTCAAGTGATGCTCTTGCCTCAGCCCTCCAAGTAGCTGGGAGTATAGGTGCCTGCCACAACGCCCAGCTATTTTTAGAGACAGAGTCTTGCTCTGGCTTAGGCTGGTCTGGAACTTCTGAGCTCAAGCAGTCCACCCTCCACAGCCTCCTAAGAGTGCTAGGCTTCTAGGCATGAGCCACTGTGTGGGCCTAAGTTGGGATCATTTTGATGAACCAGCTGAAGAAGAGGTTATTTGCAGGTGGGAAGCAAGAGAGAGGTCTCTGAAGTGGTAGGTCGACTGTCCATATCGGTCCCTGTAGTAGGTTCTGTATAGTTGACAACCATCCAAAATATATCATCATCTTTCTTCCTTAAAGGGCAATGCCAGGAAACTGGTGAAGGTTTTCCTCTGCTTCCCCACCATGGTTGACAGCATTAAGTATGAAGTGGCCTCTCAGCATGAGGCGGATGCCACCCCTTTGGCTGATGAGGCCAGCCCAGGGTCGGAGCAGGTGAAGCTGAAGTCGGAGATCTCGCTGGTTAATGGTGTGTGCCTGATCGTGGGAAACATGATTGGCTCGGGCATCTTTGTCTCCCCCAAAGGTGTACTCATGTACAGTGCCTCTTTTGGCCTTTCCCTGGTCATCTGGGCTGTTGGGGGCCTCTTCTCTGTCTTTGGGGCCCTCTGTTATGCGGAACTGGGCACCACCATCAAGAAATCTGGGGCCAGCTATGCCTACATCCTGGAGGCCTTCGGGGAATTTCTTGCTTTCATCAGACTCTGGACCTCCCTGCTCATCATCGAGCCCACCAGTCAGGCCATCATTGCCATCACCTTTGCCAACTACCTGGTGCAACCCTTCTTCCCAAGCTGCTTTGCGCCCTATGCTGCCAGTCGCCTTCTGGCAGCTGCCTGCATCTGTAAGTGGGGATGGGGTGGGACAGGACACGGTGGGTTGGAGGGCTGGCAGGGCTGGGATGGAGTCCAACAGGGAGGAAGGAGGGGATGGAAAGGAATGCCTCTGACAACACATATATATATACACACATTATGAACACACAGTTTGTTTAAGTTAATGTATGCTTTGCATGAATATTCAAACAGTCCCGCTTTGCATGAATATTCAAACAGTCCCACAGTCTAACAAAAAACAAGACAGCAACTCACCTCCCTCCAACTTCCACCATGACATTAGCAGTTTGCATGTTTTTCCTGATTTTTTTTCCTTTTTTCCTTCAAGAGGTGTAGTTTCATTCTTTTACAAAAATGAGATCATACTATTTTATGTATAATTCTACAGTGTGCGTTTCCTCCTTGCATTTCAGTGACATTCTATTCTTTTTTTTTGACATGGAGCCTCAAGCCATCCCCCTGGGTAGAGTGCCATGGCATCACAGCTCATAGCAACCTCCAACTCCTGGGCTCAAGCGAGTCTCCCACCTCCGCCTCCCAAGTAGCTGGGACCACAGGCGCCCGCCACAACGCCCGGCCATTTTTTGGTTGCAGCC
>CAUYQV010092491.1:0-15851 GCA_963574575.1 Galagoides demidoff | reverse complement strand
AGTTTATTTTCATCTTACCTTTGGTGAGTGTATATTCTATTTTGCTTAAACTAATCCTGGCTTATACCCCTTTTCAGGCATATTTATTAATAGCTCCCCTTTCAACTATGAAAGTGCCTGAGTACAGAAGACAAATGATGTTTACCCATCTACCATTAGTCAGACTCTGCTGAATGTATCAAGTAAAACTAGTACAAACCACCATTCTAAGGCACCTATCCCTGAGCATAGAAATAAATCTAACAATAATTAGACAAAATCATTTGTCTGCTTAATAGAAGTAACAAGTTTTCCAGATGACAATGCATAGATCTTCCTACACTTCAGATTTCCATGACATCGAAGCTCCATTTCTTATACAAAATTCCATAACAGTTATTGACAGAACGTAGCTACACAGAATGGAATACTCAGTGAATAATGGCTTACACAAAGGTGGGTCAGCGCTCACAGGTGGCAAAACAGGGAGGCCGAGCAGCGTCTCGCTCCCGTCCTAAGACAATGATTTCCCTGGTGTGCCTGTGAACACCGGTGTGTCCACAAACTTCTGGAGGTTCGTGTGTCTATGACATTTATATAACAATGTCATAAGATTAATTCCCTTTTCCAATGAGTGGACACTTGCATTAATGACACAAAAAGGGAGGCTAAAACAGCTGTTATCTTAGGCTAAATCAGGGCAGTGGAACCCTCTCTGCTAATACATATTTATCTCTTCACTGCTACAAACTTGAAGTAAAAGGAAAAAGCGTTTCGCTTTAAAATATTCTTGTTGAAGCAATATTACATTTGTTAAATTTTAGCATGGAGATCATAGTTTTATAACATTCTTCATGACAAAGGGGAGCGTTTAGAATACAGACGCACACCTGAGGACAGTGGTTGCCTCAGAAACAACACACTTGGTGTCTGAAGTGTAAGCTTAACTCGCTGCTTCTCTTCACGAGATATTATTTTACTTGAAAAGAAAATGACTGAGAGAGAAACTGTGTCCATGTAGGGATGTGGCGGATATTCTCTAAGTCTCAGACTGAGTGAATGTGTTCCTTCAGATGAAACAGCTGTGCATTGGGAATGGTAATACTGGAGCTGAAAAGCAAAAGCTAGAATTTTGGAAAAATTATATCTCACATAATAAGTTTGGCGGCTTCTTAAAACTTAAAGATTCTCCTACAAAATACATTGGTGATATTAACACATGTATTTTTAATGTTTCATAATTAAAATTGCCAGTAGTAGGAAGGTCTCCATAAATCACTGAGTTAATATTTTAAAATGATTCACGCGTGAAGTTACAAAATTATGCAAGGTCAAAAGATTCACTCACAGGGCAAGATACACCAATGCATGTTTACACAACCCAGTGAAGAAGGTTTCATAGAGATTTTGTATTCCATATTGCATGGAATTTTAAGAACCTTAACACTAGTCACGTTTGGCTTAGTATCAAAGGAAAATACCCGCTATTATTTTTAAAAGTTACTAAAGTACATTTTTTGTTCTCAATTACTTATCTATATTATCTGTGTAACGTCATATGTTTTCATATGTTTAAGTTATTAATAAATTATAACAGATTAAATGGAAAAGCAGATATAAAAATCTAGCTCCCTACTATTAATCTGGGCATTATAATTATTTTTGGAAAAAGTCTAAGGTAATGTCACTCTTTCTCCCTAATTAATTTCTGTTTTGAAAGATATAAATATATACAACACATTTGAAAAACAAAAATATATAAAACATATTTTAACCACTAATGTGATTGATATGTTTATTTTATAAATGAATTGGGAATCATTTTTTTATTTAATAATTTTAATTTTATAGCATGCTAATTATTGGTAGATATAACCTGTATAAACATAAACTCTTGTGGGTATTCAGTAAAGAAACCCTGAGACCAGAATATTTGAGGAATGTCATTCTATTATAGGGGACATCATTCCAATTAAAAACATATGACTTTATGGTTTTCTTTCCTATGAATACACAAGTAACAATAAGTCTTTGAAACAAAGAAGATCAAAGGAAAAAAGATATTTAGATAGCCATTCCTCTGTTGTTCCTTGATCTGAGGAATACAGCAGACCAGAAGATTTTCAAAACGTGTCAAAATTTATTGCGGTAAGACATTCAACAGGTCATCAGATTAACGCATTTTCCCCAAAGTATATTCTTAAATATTAGAGAAAGTAATAATTGTGTTTCAGTGCTATATTTTTTATTAGCTGGAGCAATATAAATTGATATAAATTTATATGATAGCTTTGCAAAAACTAATTCAAGGTGTTAGAAAAACTTTAAAAACAATCATACATTTTGTTGTTTATTCATTGGTTTCATATTAGTATTGAGTACACTGGTACTTTTTGACTCAGTAATCTCAGTTGTAAAATTCCAGAGTGATCCAAACGTGATTTGGAAGTAAATCAACCCTTAAGCAAACCTAAAAAAGAAGAAAAACCCTGAAAATGTATCATAACATTCTTTATAATAGACACTAGAAACAGTGTGTAAATCTAAGAATACGAGGTTCTCTATACACAATGTAATATTCTACAAACAGAACAATTGTATTTATGTAGAAAACTTATGGGAAGTATAAAAGCAGTCACAGGTAATTCATACTTACCTGTTACATGTATTAAACATGCACCTGATACATGCACGAGAAAACAATAAACATGTAAACTAAATTACACATTAAACTTACACGGCTGGAAAAAGGTCAGCTGGTCAAGCTTCAAGGAAAAGAGGCAACAGTAACAGAGATAAGAGCATGATGAGTAAATTAAGGGACATTAGAAACAACATCAAGTATTAATAAAAAAAAATCTGTTACTTTGATAATACTAATAATACAACTATAACTTAAATTAAAAAATACATTAGACTAACTTTAGGTTTTAAGGCTAAAGAAAGAGTTCATAAACAAATTTCAAATGATAAGGCAACAATTTAAAAAAATCGCATTCCATCGTAATTATGGATCTGTGTTCAAGAGAGAAATTCATGGACAAGTTGATAGGTAGATAAAAAAATGATTAGAAGAAATTAGAAAATTATAAGCAAGGGTTTGGAAGACAAAGAGACATTAATAGTTGGGACAATGTCTTCATTTGATCCACCATGGGAAAATGAGAAAATTTTTTGCCATTTATTCAATCGATGAATAATGTATTTGGAAGAACAAAGGACCTGGAACTTATTTTTGGACATACTGAGTTATAAGTGTCTATTAAATATGCAAGTGGCAATTTGAAGACACAGATGGTTCAGTGGTCATTCTAAGACTAGAGACAGAAATTTGTATCATCAGAATATATTATTTCTCAAAACTATGATCCTAAGAAATAATCACTGAAATGAAACGCCATAGAGCAGAGCAGATATTCTGCATATAATGTCTTAGCGCTCTCCAAAATTTAAAGCTTACTGTAACCAAAATAAGTCAGTAAAAGAGATGAAGAATTTATAAGTATGGCTAAGTGAGAACAGGGAGAGTACAGTGTCTTGGAAACCAAGTGATAGACGAATTTTAATAAGAAAAGGGTTGTTGACTACATCAAGTGATGTTAGCAACTCGATTTAGATTAGAATTGACAATTACCATTGCATTTAGTGGGGTGAAGGCAATCAGGTTGTTTTGGTAGAAGAGTGGATGACATGGATTTAAAAGTATACAGTGGAAAGACAGTGTGGAACAGTATGTGTTTGCATAAATTTTGAATTTTTTTTCTCTTAAGTGGGTGGAGGGGCAGAGAAATTTAGTCATAAAGAGAAAGACAGCCTAGGAAAAGTTATCTTATAATGGAAGTATAGCGTAAGACACCACTTATGTCCTGCTTTAGACACTCTTGGTCTTACTGATCTCTGGGGACCTTAGCCCTGAAGACTATACAGATACCTCCTGGCCATGATACAATGGACATCTCCAGTCATTTTTGCTCCCAAGGCTACTGTTTAGATCTCTAGTTCCTGTGGTTACTTCAGATCCAGTGGGTAAAATATGTGAAATTTTATTAGCATTCTTCAGCAGCTGTTGAGACAACAGCACCCAAAAATTCACAGAAGCTTTGTGAGATAGATGTTGACTGTGATAGGACATGAAATTTCTACCACTGCTGAATGAGCCACTGGGGGAGCATTAATATCCAATTGATTTACAGTGAGTCTCCTTATTCTGTATGTATCACTGTGTGGCATTTCTGTAGTGTGAAGATATATATTGGGATAGACGTACTTAGTGTCTGGTAGAATCCTCATTCATTTCCTCACCTGAAGTGGAAGGACCATTATTGCAGGACAAGGAGCGTGAAGGCCCTGCACCTGTGTTCTCTGATATGAGACAGTGAATCAGAAGTCAAAACGCATCACAGGAGAAATTATTACCACCCTCATCAAACACTTGAAAAATAAGATGATTTGATTTTCTCATTTAATTCATTCATCTAGTGCCTACAAAAAAAAATCCCACGGTTTATGAAAAGTAATTATAGATTACTCAAAAATTATGAGGAAATAGTATCATTAATTGCCTCTATCAATTGAGTGTGGTATCACTTTGTGATCAGTCAATGCCCCCTCTCCTACTTAGTATATAACACATAGCTAATGATCTCGAGCCACCTTAGCTGGAGCGGGGAAAGAGTTTGCCTTGACATGGTGAAGGCAGCAATGCTCCTTAAAGTCCTGCCAGGACTATGTTACATTTCTTGTGCTCTGTTACACGGCAGATACAGTGTAGCCATCAGAAACTTTAAGCAGAATGTAAAACTGGTCCATAGGATTTAAGGCAATAGGCCAACTGGCCCCACCAATCAAAAAGTGTCAAATACCTTAAACCCTTTATTATAGGGTCATAGGATGGGAGATAACTTGAATCTGTAGATCTTATCATACTGATGACATTTTCTGGGGTATTCCAGCACACTCTATCTAAGGCAAAAGATAATATGTTACATGTCACATTTTGTAACAGTTAAAAAAACACCTAGCTATTCATGGTCACCTTTATATGTAGAGGTAACGCATATAAGATTTGAAAATACTTCTACCAAGTAAGTTAGTGGTTTGACAGTTGAATTTTGGGCCCAGGGCAAGAAGAAATTGTTGAACTGCCGATCTTTGAATCCCATATGAGCTTCTCTGACACTTGTGCAGGGTGACCAAGGACCGTCACGAGGCCGGGAGTCTCCGTGGTGAATACACACACTACGGAGTCCCAGACAAGTGTAAATAAGCAATTGACACATAGATTGAAATGTTTCTGGGGGAGGTCCAGGCATTCTCCTAGACTATATTCTCTTTGAATAGAATCAACCAGGCCCAGTACAAATTGAAATTTGGGAAATATAGTTCCAGTGTGACAGGACCCTGTCCTTCAAGAACTGTCAACTGTTAAGCCTGGGTCATAAGGATCCCAGGAAGAGCCATCTGTTTTAGAGTAGGAATATTCTTTGAGGAAAGACAAGCCACATGGCCTCAGGAAATACACAAACAAAGGGTTCAAAATTTCATGTTTCCACTGTGGCTTTCACAGATGTTTCTCCACTCACATCTCTGTCCTCATGAGAATCTCTGCATGGCCATCCAATAGATGAGAAAAGAACTCAGCCCTGTCTGTTGACAATTTTTATTTGTTATTGACACTAGCTAAAAATGAGATCCTGCCACATTACAGTCCCCTTGGGGATGGTGGCCAGAGAGAGTGGTGTGGAGAGCTCTTCCAGATCTGCAGGCAGTGAGCAGCTCTGGGTCCTTCATTAACTATGGAGTAAGTGGTGGCCAAGAGTAGGGATAGACACTTATTCCTGGGGAGTTGCAAGTGGACCCGGTGGTTGGTTATACTATTTGGAAGAACAAAACTGAGAGATTAAATACAAGGGCTTAATAGAAGAAGGTCCGGATGCAGCAGTGAGGTAGCAGAGATCTCAGATATTTGGGGTCACATATGACTATATTAGAACATCTGCTGCGGGTGTATAACTGGACGATAGGGCAGCAGAAGGAATATTAGCCAGCCGCTCTGCTAAGTCACTCTGGGGCTTGCTCAATGGGACAGAGTGGCCATGATGGCAGGGATGCTGATAACAGGACTCCCCTCACCCAGAGTGAGCTGGGAGATCCCACTGCCAAACACCCCATCTGCAGCATCAGAGGCAGCGTCTGAGCCCTCACGGGACACTGCCCCCCAGGCTGGGGCAGGTCTGCAGGTAGGAGCACGTGGACCCCAGGCACAGACTTTGTACGGCCTCTCTGAAACGCTTCTCAGCAGAGAATCACTGGAACTATCTTCCTCATGTTTTATTCCCACTTTCTCTGCCCATCTGCCCTTTGTTCACCCCCCTGTCTCTTTTACAGAAGTGTAGCTCAAAAGTAAGTATTAGTGCCTTGTTTTTACTTCAGTTCTATTTTCAAGGGAACCTGGGCTCAGGTGAATAGCACATATTTATTTAAACAAGAAAAGGCTAAGATCTATTCTACTATTAGAAAATTTTAATCATGTGAATTCCTATAAGCCACATTATCTCCAGATTAATCCTCTATGAAACAATGAATAAAGTGGTGATATTCATAGTATAGGTTGGCACATTACATATTCATTATGTAAGGGTCACCATCCATAGGGAAAATGGAAATTTGTAGCTAAATGTATCTGTATCTACCAATACTCATTGTAAATTTTTGTCCTGTTATTGTTGGGGAATCATTGAAGGTGCAAACAGCCAGATTACACTGCTTGCATTTGCTGGGTAAATGCATTATAAAATTTTACAAAATATTCTCTGTGTGTTAACAACCTGTTTCTACAGACACGCAAAATTTTCTTTCCCACTCATGGCGAACATGTTCGAAGGTAGCTGTTATAATTTATCCTATGTACGGAGATTGTTGGGATCACCTGCGGTAGTAATGCTAATGTTAGTGTTAATTAATGTTCATACATTTATGTCAGATGTTGTCTAGAGGAGCTCATAAATTCAAAGATGATTTGTAAAACAGAATGGATTATTATAATTAATGTCCCATGGCACCTGTGTACCATTTGGGAAGTGTTTAGCTGTATAGACGGCAAGTGATCTCTCTCTCTCTCTGGCCTACTCACATTTATGGACATGGGCTAAAAGTTAGAGTGGTAATAATAAGGATTTAAATTTAATTTACATAAAGGGAAATTTGGAGAGTTGATTCACAGTGAGTTAGTTCAGTAAACAGCAATATGAAACCTTATACAGTTATCAGAATGGCTGAAATTCAGAAACACTGGCAACTGCAAATTCTGGCAAGAATGTGGAATAATAGAAACTCTCATTTATTTCTGGTAGAAATGCCAAGTGGCAGAACCACTTTGGAAGATGGTTTGGCAACAATTTCTCACCAAATTAAACATGCCCCCACCATACACCCCAGCAGTCACCCTCCTCTACATCTCTCCAGCAGTCACCCTCCTCTACAGCAACTGAGTTCAGAACTTCCAAAACTCAGAAGCAGCAAAGATGTCAATAAATAGGTAAAGGGATAAACTATGTGACATTTAAACAATAAAACTTTATTCAGTGGTAAAAGGGAACAAGTTATCAGGCCATGAAAAGACACAGGAGAAACTTCAACGCATATGACTCATGAAAAAAGCCAGTCTGAAAAAACCCACATTCTGTATGATTTCAACTGTGTGACATTCTCAACAGAGCAAAACTAAAGAGATAATGAAAACATCAGTGATTGAGAAGGGTTTGGAAGGACGGCAGTGTGAATCACGGAACAACGGAGGGTTTTTATGACCTTCAAATTATTTCCTATGATACCACAATGGTGGTTGCGTGTGACTGTACATTTGGAGAAACCCATAGAATGTACACGGAGAAGAGTGAATCCTAACGGACTCTGGACTTTGGGGAGGAAGGCTGTGCCCGTGGGGGGTTACCCAGCTGTAACAGACACACCACTCCCGTGGGGGATGGCGATACTTGGGGCGGCTGTGTGTCTGTGGGGCAGGAGATAGGGGAGCTTTGTGAATTTCCACTCTATTAGGAACCTAAAACTTCTCTAAAGAACAAAGTTTATTTGTGAAAATATAATTTTATTAGCATTCCAGAGTCAGGAATGAACTGTGAATGTACTTTGTTGTTGTTGCTGTTCGGTCCACTTATTAACCTGAGAATGAAATATTTTCATCCACTTCCATAGGCCTCCAGCGCCTGTCCCCTTGAGGTATACCGGCCAGAACAGGTCCGACCATCACCCAAACCAAACCCTATCAGAGAAGAATCGAATTGCAGTAAGTGGCCACTTTCCCCCACCAGACTTGAGCAAAATGAAGGTTCCAATAGCAGAAAGAAGTGGCTGAGCGAGGAGAAAGCAGTGGGTTTGCTGTGCCCTGAGCGTTCATTCCAGCCTGAGTCAGCCACGATTTACTAATGGTTGGAAAGTTGGCAGGGTGGGACATTCAGGGTAACAAGGACCTGGTGGCTTATCTCGTTCAGTGCTGCTGTAAGGAAGAACCTGAAGTTGAGTAATGTGTAAAGTGGTTTATTTGGCTCACAGTTACATGGGCTGTATAAGAAGGGATGTCAGCGTCTGCTTCTGATGAGGGACTCAGGCTGCTCCAGGTCTGGTGGCTGGGGAAGGGGAGCAGCCTGTGCTGGGGTCACAGGGCAGGGAAGGGGAGCAGCCTGTGCAGGGGTCACAGGGTGGGGAATGGGAGCAGCCTGTGCAGGGGTCACAGGGCAGGGGAAGTGGAGGGGACAGGGAGAAGAGGAGCTGCCAGGCTCTTCTAACAACCAGTTCTCCCAGGAACTAACAGAGAGAGAATCCCTGGTTACTGCAGGGACAGCACTGACCTGTTCATGAGGGAATCACCCCCATGATTCCAACACCTCCCACTAGGCCCCACATCCAGCACTGGGAATCAAATTCCAACAGGAAGTGTGGAGGGTCAAACATCCAAACTCTGCACCTGGGTTTTTGCCAATAGTGGAGTGTGGTGACTGAGTTTGTGTCCACTTGTTTGGGCCATAGGATACTAAAAACTCAGTTAAATATTCTCTCTGAGTATGTTTGTAAGAGTGATTCTGGATGAGATCAACATTTCAATCAGCAGGCAGAGTAGAGCAAATTATCCTCCCTCCCACATACAATTCCTTGAGTATATCAACCTAATAGTAAGGCTGAGGTTCCTGTCTTCCTCGGGGTGGGACATCGGCCTTGGCTTCAGACTCAGACTGGAAAGGGAATGTCCACTATCAGCTCTCCTAGTTCTCAGGTCCTCAGATTCAAACAAGAACTGTACCCTGGGCTTTCCTGGCTTCTCCAGAGATTTTTTAGTATAGGCCTCAGACTTCTTAAATTCTGCAAGTATAATCACATGAACCAAATTATTTATATACCCCACAGCCTCAGAAGTCTTAACTATTTTCAGTATAAGCAGTAAAGTGTAAAGTACTTTTTCATTCAAACAAAGTATAGTACTTTGAATATAATTTTGCATATAAAAAGGACACAAATTGGGGTGAAGGCTCTAGAAGTGGAATATTAGGTACTAAATATTTGTGTCCCACCAAAATGTATACATTGTAAGTCCTAATCCCCAGTGAGAAGTCCTAGAAGATGGGACCTTTGGGAGGTAATTAGGTTCAGATAAGATCAGAAGGGTTGATGGGATTATTGCCTTACAAATGTGTAAGAGGAGTCAGGAATCCTGCTCTCTTCCCCCCTCACTACATAGAAGAGGTCACGTGGGCTCACAGCAAGATGAGGACCGCCTGTAAGCCAGAAAAGAGACCTGTGAATGAGACCCACTGTGCCGCCTGCCGCCTGGATCTTAGATTTCCAGCCTCCATAATGTGACCATGAATTTCTGGAGTTTAAAACAGAACCTACGGCCTTTTGATATTTTGTTATGCAGTCTAACAAACCCATACGTGGAATGACCACAGGAGCCACACGTGCCTTCAGACTTGTGTCCTGCTTTAAGCTGGGAGCCCAGAACAAACTTATCTGGTCCCTGTGTGAAGTGTAGCTAAACAGTTCTCTACAAGTGATTCTTTCTTTTCTTATTTTATACCTCCCCTGTATAAATATTAAACAAGTTAATCAAACTACTTCTCTTTCATGTTTTCTCATTAGAAAACAAGAGATTTTTATGAAATTTGTTTCAGAAGGATATTGTGGGAGTTCAATGAGATAATAGCCATGATTATGGTGCCCAGCAGATGTGACCTAAGAAGGAGGCATGTGCATTAAACAGTGTCCATTCTCCCTACTTCCCTGTGTCCCCACACGTTCCACTTTTATGGTTTACCTTTTGGCCTCTGACTTACTCGGCTTTGACCCCAGCAGGGTCTTCACCCTCTGCGCTGCTCCTGAGGGGAGTGATCCCAGCTGGTTCTTGGCAGGAGGTGTCTGGCAGCAACAGGGTGTAATTAAAATGCAAGAAAGAAAGGTGTAAAATACAAAGGGAAAACTGGAGCTGCCTCTAATGTTGGTTTTCCTCCTAATTAGCGAAGTCATTAAAACTCACACTGGCCAGCTTGACCTGTCTGGGCAGTGCCAGCGTCCTAGGCAGGGTCTTCCCACACTGAGAAGGGCTGACTGACAGACGCTTCCTCCTCTTCTGTTTTGAAAGCTCTGAACTCCTTTGGGTTTGGCAAAGACATTTTTCCCCTGCAACAAGTACGCAGATCTCAACGTCTGGCTGAAGGATTTCATGCACAGCAGTACTTCTTCCTGCTATCTGAATAATTTGCACTCCACCAAGATGTTCATATATGTAAATTCAACTCCAAAAACAGCCTTGGAAACTGGGTAGGGTGTTTTTTCCCATTCTACACATGAGAAAATTGTATTCCACTCCAAATTGATTGTGACCTAGCTGAGCGAGGAGCTCATATTATATTTGTATTTGAATTCCCAAACCTTGGGACCCTCTTGGGGAAGGCATGAATGGATTAGAGAGAGCATGCAGAAGACGCACTGGGAGTGGAAGGTCTGTATGCAAAGGCAGCGGCTCTCAGGGCTGGGGAAGGTGGATCTGTACATACAGTAACAGGCAGAATTGTGTGGCTCTACCACTCACCAGCCTGGAGAGCTTCAGCATGTCACTAACTCATGGTCCCCAGGGGGGCCTCTGAGGAGATCTAATATAAAGTTGTTAGAAAATCTCTGAGTATGTAACAGGTGCTCATTAATGCACACGGCCATTATCTTCTGCTCCCTACTCTGTCTGCCTCTGGAACTCCTTGCTTTCACCCAGCAACTGTGACTACTCCTCTGATCTGGAGCAAGAGGGAATGTGGTAGTGAGATATGAAAATATCTTGTCCATAAAGAGAGAGATTTTTATTTCTTAAAATGTAGCAGCTCTGCACAAGGGTAGCACACACAAACTATTTACAATTGTAAACCACCTCATTCAACTTAAAATTAAACATTTTGACCCTGTCTTCATTTTTTCATGAAAAAGAAAGAATACATAAGCAGTTTGAGGAAGAACTAACAAATGCAATAATTATTTCCACACACACACCCTCATTAAAACTGTATCCCAGCCTGGAAAATAGGTATCACTGACTCCAGTTGAATACCAGAGAGGACGAATTAATGCTTTTCTCCTAAGGTCAAACAGCAAGAAGATGGGGTTAACACTTAGTCAAAGTTTATGCCCAGGAGAATTGAAAATTGAAATTCACAAATAAATACTTGTATGTGAATGTTTATGGAAGCACTGCTCATAATAGCCAAAAGGTGAAAACAGTTGAAATTTTCATTAATAAACAAATTGATAAGCAAATTGTGGCATACACATAAAATGGAATATCATTCAGCTATAAAAAGTAACAACGTGACACAGCTGTCCTCCACAGCAGCATGCTGAGTGAGGAGGCGAGCACAGTGAGCCATGCACCCCGTGATTTTGTTTATTGAGATGTCCCAAACAGGTAGCTCCATAGGAACAGAACACAGACTGATGTTTAGGGCAGCACTGCATAGCAGTGATCAGGTGATTGAGAGGTACAGGGCTTTCCTTTCTTTTGAAACCCTAAAAATATTTCCCAAACTGGATAAAAGTAGGGATTGCACAACTTTTTGAATGTACTAAATGCTGCTGAATTGTCTACTGCAAAAAAATAATTAACTTTATATAATGTGAATTTTATCTCAAAAAAGGAGAACAAAATGAGAAGAGAAAACAAAAATATACAATAGAGGAAACAAAAAATAACTTGCTGGGAGAATGGGGACCAAAGACCCCTTTCTTGGCAAAGGAAAGCAGCCCCAGAAAGAGGAAAACTGAAAAGTAAGCTGAGTGAGTCAGAACAAAGAAAAGTCAGCTAGTTTACATTTAAGCCAGCCCTTGCTAGCAAGCTTCCTGCCTTTTCTGAAATTCTAGCCTGTTGGGGATATAGTTTAGAAACACCCCGCTGGGTCTGTGAGCACTCTGAGGACAATAATGGCCACAGAAGAGGCTATGACAAGTCCTAAGAAAAGATACATCTTCTGGGGCATTTTTCGCCATTAAACAGGCAAAGCAGATACCCACTGTGGAGATTCACGTTTGCTTGGGGCAGAGACCAAGGGAGTAGCTCGAGCCCTGAGATATGGGCAGAAGAGCTTGCGTCCCTTATTGCAGAGGAAAATCCTTGTGGTGGTCATGGGAGGAAAAGGCCTCTGTCCAACCAATCCCTCAGCGGAGATTAACACCGGTGGCATTTTACTCCACAGAGAACTAGCAGAGCTTAACCCCTCCCTAGAAATCTGTGTGTGTGACCTCAAGCAGGAGGCTCTCCCAGTACAAGGCTCAGATTTCAGATTATTGAAGGAGCTGATATGATCAATCCCAGAAATTGCTGACATCGTTGTTCCCTCCCTCATCTTACCCTCCGGGCAAATAGACTTCAATAAAATCAGAGTGCAGCAAACACTCTGGGCCATTGCTAGAATCCCACAGTGGGCAGTGGACCCCTGAGCTCCCACTTTTAATTCTACTCTGTGTCTCTTGTTTTTTTACCGTCACTCCTAACTTTGTATTTCTTTAGTGGATGGCGGCCAGTTTCCACAGGTCTCAGTGGATACTGCTGTCCAGGCAGGACCCAGACGATAACTCACAAAATTATAGATTTTAAACAAATCATGTAATATGTATACTAATATAAATGCTCTATACATATTAATTCAAACAAAAATAGATCATCAGACCTATTTCTAAAAGTAAGACCCTCGTTTCTGGCTTCTATTTAGGATGTTGAAAACTAAACATTCATTGTGACCATCCTAATACCAATTCTGCATAATATGTATATTGAGTAGTTTTCTTGAACAAAACAAAAAAAATCTAAGATAAGACAGACAACATCTAGCAGAGACAGTGCATAAACTCTTGCGTACCTGGGCATGGCTGTGCAGAAACCAGTAAGAAGAATTCAGTTAAAATGTATAAAATTGGTAAAAACCTGGTATGAACCAATAAGCCACCACAGGACCTTTGGGGGCAGAAGACAAAGAGGGCAACTCAAATTCTTCTGCACTGACCTTTCCAGGTATTTTTATCACAGTCAAGATCGTGGGAGACCTGAGAAACCATCCCTGACAGGGAAATAGAAGTTAGTGTGGAGAAAAAGTCAGAAACTGAAGGGTGGCCACTCATCTCTCATCTTTCCTACAGAACAAAATCTTAAAGGCTGGGCATGATGGGTCACACCTACAATACCAGTGTCCTGGGAAGCCTGGTGGGAGGATCACTAGAGGCCAGGAGGATGCAGTGAGCTGTGATGACACCAGTGCACTTTAGCCTGGGCAACAGAGAGAAACCTTGTCTCAAAACAAACAAACGAACAAAAATGTTTAAAGATCTGGAGAAAGTTCTGCAAACATTGTGCTCCTTTGGGCCCCAATAAAAGCCTATTTTAATTGAAGGAAAAAAAATGTGTTTTAGTCTTCGAGGAAGATCAGGAATTGAGAGTGGGCCCAGCCCTGTAGGTGAAGGTACAACAAGATCACTTAGAAAACTTTCTAAGGACTTTGGGATTATGTTTCTGCCTAAATCTGGGGTTCAGTAAGGATATAAGAACACACCCCAACCTCCAAAAACAGGCTAATTAACATCAAATAACTTGTAACAGCCCCTGAGTGTTGGAAACAGGTGAAGTCACAACAAGCTCTGAGATACTGAACACAAGGAAACCAGAGCAAAGGCTTGAGCCACTGTGGACAAACACCTTTGGCCATAACCCTGTCAAAAGGAATGCTAAACATATTTGAAGCTTTTTGTACTGTCAGTAACAATAGCAAGAAAAAATACCCCAAACTAGCTCAGCACCTGTAGCACAATGATTAGGGCACCAGCCACATACACTGAGGCTGGTGGGTTAAACCTGGCTGGGCCAGCTAAAGCAACAAGGACAACTGCAACAAAAAATAGCTGGGTGTTGTGTTGGGTGTTTTTGGTCCCAGATAATTGGGAGGCTGAGGCAAGAGAATCACTTAAGCCCAAGAGTTGGAGGTTGCTGTGAGCTGTGATGACACAGCACTCTACTGAAGGTGACATAGTGAGACTAGGTCTCGTAAAAAGAAAAAAAAAAGAAAAAGGAAAAATGCCCCAAATCTACCTCTACTCCTGATAGACTGGCATTCAGCTTCCAACACTAATGATCTGACTAAGGGATCAAGGAGCTCGTTTTCAGGCACTAACCGTACTCACTTCAATCTTTATTGTTCTGTGTGAGACATCTGGGCTTTTAACAAAAACAAAGTTATGATAGAGTAAAAACAAAATAAACACAGAGTTGCACAGACACATGTACACATGTTAAAATATATACACAAAAATTTGACATAGATGTTGAAGTATCAAATACAGAACTTAAAGTAACCAAAATTAATCATGTTCAAGGTCATTATGGAGGCAGGCGCTATCCAAAATTACATTGGTAACTTTATCAGAAAAACAGAAACTATATAAAAGAATCTAATGTAAATGTTGGGAATCTCGAGCACAGTAACAGAGATGAAATATACGTTTGGTAGAGTTCATCAATCAATCCAGTCAGCTACTGAAAGAATCAGAGAAGTTGAAAATGAATGAAGAGAACTTGTCATAAATGAAGTGCAAAACATTAAAAAGTGTATGAAGAAACACCAGACAAACATATAAATGTAATCCCAAGAGAAAAGAAACAACCTCAAACATTCTCAGTCTGTAAAAGGTATAATGGGAATTTCAAAAGGAGGAAAAAAAAGAAAGGCAGAAGAAATACCTGAAAAGACAAAAACTCTAAAATATAAAAATTGCACTACTGCAAATAAAGGACAAAAAAGAAAATCTTGAAGTCCACCAGAGAAACAAAAAAGACACATTATATACAGACAAATAAAGGAATTACAGCAGACTTGTCCCCATGTACCACACAAGTCAGAAGAGAATGGGAGGACCCCTTTAAAACGTGTGTGAGGAATCTGTAGCCTTCGTATATACCAACAGCAGCCAAGCTGAAAAAACAGTCAAGGACTCTATTCCGTTCACAGTAGTGCCAAAGAAGATGAAATATTTAGGAGTTTACCTAACAAAGGATGAGAAAGATCTCTATAAAGAGAACTATGAAACTGTAAGGAAAGAACTAGCTGAGAATGTCAACACATGGAAAAACATACCATGCTCATGGCTGGGAAGAATAAACATTGTTAAAATGTCCATACTACCCAAAGCGATATATAATTTTAATGCAATCCCCATTAAAGTTCCACTGTCACATTTTAAAGATCTTGAAAAAGGAATACTTCATTTTATATGGAATCAGAAAAAACCTCGAATAGCCAGGACATTACTCAGGAACAAAAACAAAGCAGGAGGAA